>JANLJB010029260.1:0-14199 GCA_026212285.1 Bursera cuneata | reverse complement strand
CTCAGGCATAAACTCGGCGCAGCAATACCTATGGCATTTGTAGCCATACCAATAACCATGACAGCAGCCGCACTTGTACTTCACATCACCTACTTGGAACTCTTTCAGCTCCTTTGCTTCATCTACTGCGCGATAGAGTAGTTAAAATTAAAAGTTTGTTGATTATATTTTAATAAGTTGTTGAACTTGCATGCCACCTTTTGGATCATCTACAGGATAAATTATTTTTCTTGGTTACCCAGCAAGAGAAAGAAAAACATGCATACTAGATAGCAGCCTGCAAGCTATAGCAAAAGATATACACAAAAGAATGTACGCGAATATACATATATATAAGAAAACAAATGAGTACTGTTATTATCTTTTTCTTATCAGAAAAAGTAACGTTAACCAGTACTAACTTTTGTTCGCTTGGGGTGTCACGGCTGCCAAGATGGAAGGTATAGGAAGGATTACAACTCCGAAAAGAAGAACTAAGAAAGTAACAGCTCTAATATTCATTTTCCTTACAAGGATTACAAAGAGTTTGAAAAGGGATGAAGATAGGAGTGTCTCCTCAATCGGTATTTATAATATGCTGAAGCTTGAAGTAGTACGCACGAAGAGATAAAGGACAAAAACCGCTAAAAATAGGTGTGCCATTGCCATGCATATAAGGCCTAAATGTTATCTGGATTTTGAAGACTTTTGGTAGTTGGTTGTAGAATTTCAAAGTTTTTTCTTTCTTATCTTCGACGGAAGTGTACTAGTCCGTGTGGATATCTCTTGAGCTGACAAATTATCAACTGGTGGCAACTTGGCAATTGCAGGTCCTGAACCTTGAAGCTCTACATGCGTGGCACATTGCCCGCATAGTGACATACTAACTAGTATCGATTTTGTTGTCAGTATTAGGCTAGTCAACACAACTTATCCGCACGACAGACGGAAGAAAAGATCGATGAGTAGGTGGCGACTGGAGACTAAGTAACCTCGAGACCCTACAAATCATGGCTTGTTGAGACATTAAAGTTATAGTTATACTCTGTGGTGTGGTGTTGGCCACCGTCTGTCCTCGTGCATATGAAGCAGAAGCTGGTGAATGTGGCAGTAGAATAAGCACTTTGAATTTCAAATCATTTCTAGTTTGAGTTGATTAATATCTTCACATGTTGGGAGTTACGACAGCCCACGTGGACAGAGGATATACATATTTAGAATACGTACTACTGGAAGTGAAGAACGAAGGACAAAGCGCTAGCAGCTTGATCAACCGCTGACATAATTAGATTCAACAACTTTAGCTAGCAAGCAGACTAGCAGTCAACCAAAATTTCCATATTCCTTTGAATGCAAAGAGCAAAGACAAGGTTTAATTTATTTCAATTCTTGTCCTCTCTTGATCAAGATTGCCGTCTAGCTTCTGCCTTTAACATCAATCTTTTCCGCTATGGCTTCCGTAATATAGCGTGCATCTTGCGTGTACGCTATTTCTATATTGTCACGAGATGCGATCAGTTCAAGAGATTAAAAAACTTCCACACCTCCAAGCAGTAATTGGTAATTAATCTTCAAATATTATAGATAAATTAAAAATATTCTTAACGTGGCGCATGTTAGGATGCACTCTAAAGAACTCAAATAGAGTGAATTTTTATGATTAAATTTTTTAATATATCTTAAAAATGATTGTATGTGTATCTAAAGACTCAGGTTATTGAGACTTAATTTCACACATTCTTTGATAACCATTCATTTATCTAATCTAATGGTAGAAAAAGTTGTTGAATTGGTATAAAAAACTACTTTTTAACTTCTCTTTCTCATCCATAGATTGTAGTAAATTATTGGTTATCAAAGAGTGCGAAATTAAGTTAAAAAATTAAATCTCAATAGTCTGACCCATATTTAAATATGGAATCATTAATTTATTTCTATTTTAATTAAGGGTAATCTTGTGTTTGTGCTAATACACATATTAAGACCTAAAAATTTATATATTTTCATCGTAACAATCATTAAGTTATATAAAAATTTTTTGTCACATAATAGGGTGGGATGATGGTAGATGATAGTAAAAAACTACATGATTTTTACAAATTTTTAGCAATTTTTTTCATTATAATAATAATTTAGTACCGTCATAATTATTGACAGATCAATATTGATCGGATTTTGATTTGTTGGTAAAGCTAAGAGTATATTTTGATTATATACTAATAATGAGGGGATTATTTAACCGTGAAAAGTACAATATTTGCGAGTACATATGGAAGGTTAACATAATCCTTAAGTAATCATCAAATATGAAGATGAGATTTTACAGCGTGCGACAGACATATATATAATTATAATTAAGTAGAGAGCAATTAACCAAGTAAATATAAATATCCACCATTTATTTCAATATATTATATGTGTATATTGGTACTTTAGTTGTAAGTCTTGGGCCCAACAATCCCACCGTGGTAGCATGTAATTAAACTCAATGCCTGCCACCAACATACCCTCCGCCAGGGTTCCCGCCGTACCTGTAACCTGGTGTTCCTCCATATGTACCCCCTGGTGATCCTCCATAAGTAGCCGCTGGTGTTCCTCCATAAGTAGCCCCTGGTGTTCCTCCATATGTACCCCCTGGTGATCCTCCATAAGTAGCCGCTGGTGTTCCTCCATTCGTCCCCACTGGTGTTCCTCCATATTCATACCCTGTAGACATGACCCAGAGGTAAGGTACAGAAAGGATAGATTGAGTTTATCGAAGTACAATACAAAAGGAGCAAACAGAAACCGTAAAGCTCACCATTTAGCTTCCTAACGGAAGTCTCAGCGAGGTCTCGAGCTGCAACCTGCGAGGAGATATGAAGAAGAACAATGGCCACGAGAAGACCTAAGAAAAGGAAAGCCTTAGAACCCATTTTCCTTGATTACCAAACAATTATCAACCAAGGAAAAGAATTATATCTTGGAGAAGGATGAGAAAACTAGTGTTCTCTCATCTCTATTTATAAGAGGCTCAGAGTCAGCGAGTCATAAAAGTAGTCTACTTGTGACCCGCAATGTAGTTGGCTGTTATTAGAGACTTTGAATTATGAGACGTGAACGGGCTTAGTTTGAAGACTAACTCGCTTAGTTTGAACGTAACACTAACGCTCTTAGTTTGAAGACTACGTGTAAAAAATAAATTTATTAGAAATTGACAGAGAAGGAAGTGCTATGTTAGAGTTGATCAGTCTTTCCTGATAGTCTGCAGAAAATTAACCATGCCCAGCTTATTTGAACGCATTTGTCGTTGAAGAATCGGAAACAAGCTAGCTAGACTTCCATTAATATGCCCAGCATATTAGTGCGTTACTGACCACCTCATACTCAACTCTAGGGTTACATACAGAAATTTAATTGTGGTCCGACACTATAAATATTACTCGGATATATTAATTTCATCATAGAAAGACTTCATTTTACAAGTAGTAGTATAACATTTACAAACTTTGTTCATTAACAAATTTAAAAATATTATTTATTTATTCAAATATCATCATTCCTCGTTAAATGAAATGACTTATCTATAGTCACTCTCCAATTATCTTATGAAATTTGTATACAAAGATTGTTAAATCTGGGATTATTGTTCAAGAAAATAATATGCTCATTGTGTATCTGAAGCATTTTTTTTAGGACATATTCTATTATTCTTAAGTTATATCTTGATTTTTTAAACACCAAAACTAGTCAAATATAGACATATAATTAATGTATATATTACCGGTGGTACATGTATATAGAACTGGAATTCACTAATAAGCTCACCATTTTCCTTCTCAGTGGAAGTCTCATCAGCCAGGTCTCTGGTTGCTACCTGTTGCGAATTAAGAGATGAGAAGAAAAGTAGCCTTAAAAATGGCTGGTCATGAGAAAGAAAATGAGGATGTGACCGTAGGGCAGTCGTCTCCAAACGTGTTAACTATTTCGTCAAACTCATTATTACTACTACTCTTCTACCTATCTAATACGGTAATACTTTTCCTAGCTATTAGCCTCTTATTTGACGGGTCTATGTGACTCATCTGTTACTTTTAGACAATAATAGTAGAATTCTTTTTGAAAATTTATGGCTAAACTTTTGGACTTTAGAAAACCCAACGTATGGAATGGGAGGGAAAAAGCTATCATCCGATCAACTTCACGATTGACGTGCACATTTACATAATTAAAGTCTATAAAGTAGGTTTTGGCAAGTCGTCCCGTGTGTAGTCTTTACCCAGATTTTTTGAAAAATTTGTCCAGAACTTTTGACTCCAACCCTAAGATTTTGACAAGTGCATTGGTGCATCTTAACTGGACTCCTACAAATTATACTTCACGCATATAGATAGAGTACTTAAAACATAATTTGTAGACTTTAGTTAATTTTTTATATATTCGTTTATTAAGAACTTCTGTTTCCAGTGACAGTGTCAGGATAATAATTTAGGTGCGGAAAATATTAAAAAAATTAAGAAAATTAAAACTTTAAAATTAATTGATAATTAATTTTATGTTGTTAATAAAAAGGATGAGACTATTTGCATTAATATATTACTCTCAATACCCAATCACTCATTACAACCTTCGTCAAAATGTAAAATTCAAATTTATCTTTCTAAATTGAACACCCCGGTATTATTCCAAAAATAACCCTAGTGATATATATTTCATCTTCTCTGATGATTATTTTTTCTTTATACTGTAATATTTTATATACAATTTATTTCTCTCTTACATACCTTTGTCGTTTATTTTCTTTGAGTCAGATCCTTTAGAAAGAGATTCTGGATATGGAAAGGTCAATCTTATCATCTCACTTTGATATGTATTTATATGAAGAGATTAGGGCAATTGGCTTCCTTTTTGTTCGGTTGAACTATATGATTTCTAATTTCTTTTCATAATAACATGATACAAAAATGCTTTTAAGAATATAATTTTTTCTGTAAGAAGATCTTCAAACCTCTAAAAATGCACTCATTTATTCATTAATAATACTTCTTGTGATGCATCCTGGTAGCTTACATTATATTTAATAGATAAGCACACCAGATATTCAGATACAAACAATTCGTTCTGAGGTTTGGCTTCAGCAGCCTCACCAGAATAAGAGCAGCATCTGCAACCTCGTCCATAATAATTACCACCACCACAACAACCGTACGTGCAGTGCCCTCCCTCATAACCACCACGGCCACGATAACCGCCATAATGACGGCGTCCAGGATATCCACCACGGCCGCGATTTCGACCATACCCACCACGGCCAGGGTTTCCTCCATACCCACCACGATGCTTGGCATCATCTAGTCCATTATTCCCTGTAGATGTCTCACCTGTACATATTAAAACATGTTAATTATATAACGTACTCACACGGTCGACTAACAACAAAATCAGCAAAAGGTTAAGTAATTATCAAACGTGTATTATTTCACTCAATATTTGTGGCTCTTAAGCACTTAGATAGCGATCTTAAACGGCATATTACTATTATTTTGTAACATTAAAGTATATACTTGCGTTCTTTTATTTTCATATGTAACATGCATTAATTATGAATATATACTTTTTAGTTTAGGGATGACCATGAAGATAATTGTTACAAGAGGAGGAAACAGAAACCATAAAGCTAACCATTTAACTTATTAACGGAAGTCTCAGCGAGGTCTCGAGCTGCAACCTGCGAAGAGATATGAAGTAGAACAATGGCCAGTAGAAGGCCTAAGAGAAGGAAAGCCTTAGAACCCATTTTCCTTGATTACCAAACAATTATCAACCAAGGAAAGGAATTATATCTTCTAGAAGGATGAGAAAACTAGTATTTGCTCGTCTCTATTTATTAACGGAAGTCTCAGCGAGGTCTCGAGCTGCAACCTGCGAAGAGATATGAAGTAGAACAATGGCCAGTAGAAGGCCTAAGAGAAGGAAAGCCTTAGAACCCATTTTCCTTGATTACCAAACAATTATCAACCAAGGAAAGGAATTATATCTTCTAGAAGGATGAGAAAACTAGTATTTGCTCGTCTCTATTTATAACAGGCTCAGAGTCAGCGAGAAGAGTGCTGCTTTCAGTAGCATAAAAGAATACTACACTTACGACCCACAATGTAGTTGGCCGTTTGAGAGAGATCCCCGCAAAAGTTATTTAATGGGCTAGCTACCACTTGTCAGGGCATTACTGAAGTCAACTTTTGAATGGATGACTACATATATTGTAGAGATTGAATATGAATATAAAATATCCAAGCCCGTGAATTAATTTGTCTAATTCATGTATTTTAGGGTTCTGAAACTTATCATGGCATTAAATGTGATGCATACGCTTCAACATTTTATGTCAGTGGATCTTTAAATTTTTCTATCTGCAAGAGCTAAAGATGCAGAGCTGCCTTGCCAAGTTGTCAATTATGCTAGTGGATATGAAAAGAGATAATATCAGCAGCATAACAGTTTGACATTATGCAGAGCTGCCTTGCCAAGTTGTCAATTATGCTAGTGGATATGAGAAGAGATCATTGCATTTGAGAGCGAGAGAGCTTCAGATTTAACATTCAGAACGCACTACCACTTCACCTTACTGATTAATTTCGCAAATCAATTACATACATAAAAACTTCATAAATCTACTTTACACCCAAAACTCACCTAGAGGGGTGAATATGTAAATCAATTGAGGAATAAAACAAAATAAATTATAAAAAACACGTTAATGGTAATCAACAAACACATAGACAAGATCAAAATATAATGATTACCCTTGAATCACCCAAAAGACAATACAATATGAAAATACATATTCTTCAAATAATTCATTATCAACCAATCATCAATAATATGAGATATTGAAAATCATCCAAAGACCAAAACATCATCCAAACAATTCATAAACACACAACCATCAACACAATGCAAAAATTAAAATGACGCAACAATTTGTTAACGAAAGGAAACCTCATTAAGAGGAAGAACCCTTCCGACCATCATGAAACAATCTACTATGAGAAGAAAAGCTTACAACCGATGGTTCACTTTCTAACAAAAAACTTTTGTAGACTTTGACCCATTATCGTACAATTCCAAGAACTCTTAAGATATATTCAAATTCAACACCTTCCTTTGAATATCTTCTTAGAAGAATTGCTTCTGACACCTCAACGTAACTGAAACTCCAAGCTAGGACCTTTTCTTCAAATCTCTGAAATAAGGATTTTGTCATCTAGAGTCACTAGATCTGCAACAGGTTGGTTGATGAAATGAATGTTGGATACACACAACTCACTTAGCTAAAAACCCACTCACGTTCATCTCACAATGTTCAACAAGAACATTCACTTGAACCCATTTTTTATTCGATGAAGCAAATTGAAATAAGAACTAAAAAACTAGAAACAGATCTGGATCTAAGAATTCCTAAGCTCAAAAGCTTATACTCGCAAAAACTCAGTCATCTAGAGAGGTTTCTTATCATTATCCTGGTAGATACATAATCTCCAAATTAATCAAAATTCCCATTTAAGTTTTGATACATAGTAACATAGAACTCAAATCATATTAAACAATCATGTTATGTGTATATGTACTCGATATATAGGAAAATCCGGCCATAAAGTAAATTTAACCAGTATATATAAAATGCGATAGATTTCTAGCCAAATGACGGTTTAATTTGCAGATACAAAATTTTCAAGTATATTTTATTTTAGTACGATCACTAGCTAGTATATATAGATATGTTTATCCCTCAAAAAGACATGTTTTAGAAAACTCTCTATGTGAAGGTGTGAAAACGGGCGTGTGCCTTGAATTTGAGAAGACTCACCACAAAGTAAAAGCCAACCAATTAGAAACATAATTCAAAGCAAGAATTTTTTTAGGGCACTGAAAAAATCGTAAATGAATTGTAACATTAAATCATAAAGACTAGCGTACTCAGCTGCTGGTACAAACTCATGAACATCGGGATGTTAGTGGTTTAGTAGTTGTTGTCTTATTGATGTTATGCATGTGGATGATTGTTGCGGATAGAGTTTGTTGGCTTCACAGATACTTGAACATCAATTTTGCTATATATCATTCTATCGTTCACATGAGTTTGACAAATTAATCAGTCGGCGTAGAGTTCAGAATATTAATAGTCATTAAAAGACGAGAGAGAGAATTGATAGAGGATAACAAAAATGATTGGAGATCTATGGATGATAAAGCAAAATGTCCTCTAATTATGAGCATTTAATTTGAATAGCGGTGGGTTGTCTGCTAGACGGTTCTCGACTTCCATTGAGTTTTGTCACTCACTCCCCCTTTATCGATCTTTGTCATTTATCTTCTTTGAGTAACTTTAGTCAGATCCTCTCGAAAGAGATTTTGGATATAAAAAGAACAACCAAGAAATTGGGCATCTTTTTTTGGCATTTACTTGTAATCGTTTTAAGAAGATCTTCAAATTAAGTTCTAATAATCCACTCATTTATTCATTAATAATAGAAAAGCATCCTGGTAGCTTACAATATATTTAATATAGAAGCACCATTTTATTTAGACACAGATAATATTTAGTTCTGAGGCCTGGCTTCAGCAGCCTCACCAGCATAGGAGCAGCATCTGCAACCTCTTCCATAATAATTTCCACCACCACAACAACCGTAGGCGCAGTGCCCTCCCCCATTACCACCACGGCCAGGATAACCGCCATAACCACCACGGTTTCCGCCATAACCACCACGGTTTCCACCATATCCACCACGGCCGCGGTTTCCACCATACCCACCACGGCCAGGGTATCCTCCATACCCACCATTATGCTTGGCATCATCTAGTCCATTATTCCCTGTAGATGTCTCACCTGTACATATTAAACATCTCTTTAAATATTATAATTCACATATTATTAAATTTTTAAAAAGTTGGAGATAATTCAGATAAGGAAAGATCTTGACTCATTACTTATATAATTGAATAACAATACTCTCACAATATTAATTAATAGTAAACGTGTACTATTTCAATGTGTATTATAAGACTTGGGATAGCCATGCATCTTCAACTTCATATTACTAATCATTTACTTAATTTGTAACATAAAAGTAGTCAAAGTTTTTCTACTCCATTCCTTGCATATTCTTTAATTAATTTAGGAATGATTATGTAGATGTTAAATGTTACAGAAGCAAACAGAAACCATAAAACCTACCATTTAGCTTGTTAACCGAAGTCTCAGCGAGGTCTCGAGCGACAACCTGCGAGGAGATATGAAGAAGAACAATGGCCACTAGAAGACCTAAGAAAAGGAAAGCCTTAGAACCCATTTTCCTTTATTACCAAACAATTATCAACCAAGGAAAGGAATTATACCTTGGAGAAGGATGAGAAAACTAGTGTTCTCTCATCTCTATTTATAGCAGGCTCAGAGTCAGCGAGAATAGTACTGCTTTCAGTAGCATAAAAGAATACTACAACTTATGACCCATGATGTAGTTGGCTGTTGGAGAGAGATCCCTGCAAAAGTTATTTAACGATCAACCTCTCTTATTAATTTTACGGTGGTTCTGGACGATAACATTAAAATATATTAGTAAAGTATTGATCAGACCCATGCTGGAAAAGGCTTTGGTTATTGAAACACTTACGAACTTATTATTAATTAATTTATGTGGGCCAGCAATATCTATTTAATTGGTGCAAGCCCTACGCTAGCTACCACTTGTCAGGGCATTACTGAAGTCAACTTTTGAATGGATAACTACATATATTTTAGAGATTGAATACTAATATAAAATATCCAAGGCCGTGAATTAATTTGTCCAATTCATGTATTTTAGGGTTCTGAAACTTATCATAGCATTAATAGTGATGCATACGCTTCAACAGTTTATGTCAGTGGATCTTTAACTTTTTCAATCTGCAAGAGCTAAAGATGCAGAGGTGCCTTGCCAAGTTCTGCATGCTAGTGGATATGTGGATATGAGAAGAGATCAATATCAGCAACATATCAGTAATGAAACGATCACCGCAGTTGAGAGCCAGAGAGCTTCAGGTTTGACATTCAGAACGCACTACCACTTCACCTCACTGATTAATATCATATCTCGAATCAACTACATACATAAAAACTTTCATATTTTTTTCTTCTTAAAGTTAAAATTTAGTTATTTTAATTTCTATCTATTCTATAAATTTTTTATCTATTTGAAGTGATTTGTGTATGAAAAATGAAGAAAATCAAGAGTTGTAAGCTGCAGGTGTTTTTTAACAATAGCTAAGGCATAAAGAAGAGGTTTTTCTACTTGAATTTCTTCTTTTTTGCTGTATTTTTCATTCTAATTTTTCTGCATCGTTACAATATATAGGTGTTTGTTGTTCCTCCACTAAGGAGTTTACATATGTTCCTCAAATACAAGCAAAAATCTAGGACATAAATACCCTTAAACAAATATAAACAAGTAAACTGGCTGTATTTTTCGAACATCGCATTAATTAACATTTCTCCCACTTAATGTAATCCTTTTGCACTCCAAAAGCTCTCTTAGATGTTGAAATTTTGCCTTTGGCAAAGCCTTCATGAATATTTCAGCCACTTGCTCTCCGGTCTTGGAATGCTCGAGCTGAATTTCACCTTCAATGATGGCTTCTCTAATGAAATGATAGTTGATTGCTATGTTATGTGTCTTGTCCGGCTGTGAAAAACTGAGTTCTTTGCCATTTCTATGGATGATTTGTTATCACAAAACATCTCCGTGCCATCTTCTTGTTTCTCTTGAATGTCTTCTAAAATCCTCCTCAACCAAATGGCTTGAGAAGTCGCCAAAGATGCTGAAATAGAGAAGGATTTTTCTTGTAGTGTTTGACGAAGATTATAATAGAGGGAGGTTAGGATTTTGGCTCCAATTTTGATGTGAGAGAGGGGCTAGGGTTTCCAAATATGAGAGAAGAAGAGAAGAAATCGTCGGAGAGTGTAACATAGTTAAGGCGTGAGATGAAACGTATGAAGAGAGTGAAAGACACTATATTTTCTTGAGTAAGAGAGATAGAGTTCAAACGTGAAAGAGAGTAGTGTTGTATAATTTGACTTTTAACCTAATTACTAATTCTTGACAATAAATTAAAAAATCACTAAAATCAAGTGGTGATTTGTTAAACAATTTTATTTTCTTAGTCTTTATATTTTTATTATTTCTTAAAAATATTAATTGAATAAAAAACGAGTAACAATCCTAACATTAATTCCATCCACACCAGCGCTAACCTTGAATTAGGAAACTAACCGTAATCCCAACACTCCATCCACACCACCGCTAACCTTGACATCATCTAGTCCATTATTCTTTGTAAACGCCTCACCTTTTTCATGTATTAAAACATGTTAATTAGACAACATACTGAACTGTTGATCAACCCCATAATATCAATATATACAGTAATTTAAGCACTTAGGATGACGATGCATTTTCAGCTTCATATTACTAATAATTTACTTAATTTGTAATATCGAAGTGTACTCACGTTTTTGTTATTTACTGTACGAAGCATTGAAAACTGGCTAGGTGACTTCATTAACCAGAAAATCATGTGTGCTCACTGTGTGTTCGGCTGATATTTTATCTTAGCTTTTTTTTTTTTTTTCAATAACAAGATTTTGATTTATTCTACATAGATGAAAAAGAAATGATAAATGATATGAAACTCTTAAATAAATGTCATAAGATTTAGGATAAAAATTGACACGTAAATTTTAGAAATATCACATACATATGTTACTTTTTTCCGAATATCTGTTGCCAATATTAGTTTGCTGCATTAAAAGGATCTATATTCATGTATATAATCATGCTCCTCACGATAGGCCGTGTTACCACTTCCTTATAACGCAACATGTAACACATTTTGTAGCTAAAAGCTTGGTGCTACTGCTCTTTATAAAGCAGATATGGAAAGCAACAATATAAGAGATCGATCACTGAAATAAAGAAAGTAAATCTCTGGCTCTCGGAGCTCAATTATTTAACAGAAAAAAAAAAAAAGTTTAATCATACAAGAGAGAGAAAGGAAGATCAAGCGATGATATATGTATACAGAAGCGTCATGTATGACGCAGATCGAAATAACATAGTAAATGTACATATATAACGTATCCAAATTTCATTAAATGATGTGGGGACTCCAAGCAAAGTTTAATATACTCAAAGATCAGTAGGTTTTCCCAAAGAAGATAGATGACAAGAAGTTGCATGTGACAATATCATGGGCGAAAACACTCTCTCTTTAAAACACACCACTACGCTATGTATAAATAGGGTAGAGCTGCAATGCTCTTCTCACAGCATCTGAAGTCAGCGATAATTTGATCTTAAGTAGTCCTAAGAGAGAAAATGGCTTCATCCAAGAGTTTGTTTCTTCTTATTTCTCTTCTCTTTGCACTGGTCCTTTTAGTGTCATCTGAAGTTGCAGCTGATCATAAAAGTGAGTACTCTCGCTAGCATGTTTGTGTTTTCGATCAATTTTCATGCATGATATATATAATATGACTTTTTTCAATATTACACGTCGTTTGATATGTTAAATATGTTTTTATTTTTTTAAACACCTTAACTTTAATTCAGAATAAAAGTATCGTTTCCTTTGCATTATTGTGAACCAAAAGATAAATCATTTTGGTGAAAATTTAAACAGCTATTAATCTAACACCGTCCCCATAATTGCAGAGGAAAGCAAGAAATCCAATGGTGTTGAGGACGCCAAGTATGGGGGCCCTGGCTATGGAAATCCAGGAGGTGGTTACAATAATGGAGGTCATGGTGGCGGCTACCGCGGCTACCCACCAAGACGAGGATGCCCCTATAGGTGCTGCCGCAGAAACCGTTACTCAAATGATTGCTATAGGTGCTGCTCACACGCTAATGAGGCTCCAGATGCCGAGTTTGAAGACGATGCCAAGCACTAATTTACCTATCCACGGAACCTAATTTGAGACTTTGTTTGTGCGCCTGTGTCAATAAGGCCTGTGATGAGCACTTATACACTTTGGTGCTCATCACAAAGGCCATTTTGAATTAATCTTAGGCAATGTTTATGTACTATTGCACAGCTTCAATGCTGAGTAACCAGCTTGTGGCCATTTATAAATGCAACTTCTCTTCTAGTGAACATTGCTCCATTTCCACCTCTACTGCTTCCAATTTTTTATATGTTATATATTCAATAAATGGGTAATCTGGAAACCTACCCTAACGACGTATATTAATATACTTGAGATTATTCAAAAAGTTGGGACTTCTTCAAGGAGGATTAACGATCTGTGGGTCTCATTGTTTTTGAATTTGATACTGGTGTCCCCGTGTCGGGAGGTAACTTAAAGTTACACTAAACATAGACGCGTAGAATTGAGGCTGGGGTTTAAAATTCTGCTTTTGTCTTTTTGACTTTTCTAGTCAATGTCTTTTGATGTTTATTTGACTTCTATAACATGGAAATTTGCCCGTTGGATTTCAACTCGAAGGTTGAAAGACAGCACAGACACAAATGGGTCGGCGCTGGCCCACTTGCTCGGATTAAATTACTTCCCCACAGACATAATTGAACCTACTGCATACAAACACAAGACAATACTCTAATCTAATGCCTTGCATTGATCAACTTCAGATGGGTACATGACCTTTTGTGTAAAAATTAAATGCTTCTTCAAAAACTCTTTACATAACGACTGAATTGTCGCTTTGAATTTTGGAAAAATAATACACGTTTACACTTGACAGAAAAGAATTTTCATAGAATTGATCATTAGCGACTTACAATTACGGGCCAACTGAAAAGGGTGTGTACATCCGAGAACCTTCAAGTCAGGCTACATTGTTCGAGACTTCAAAAAACTATGGGGGCCGAGAGGAAAACAAGAGGCTCACAAGTCAGAAGCAAAATTGTGTCTTGACTATTATACCAACTCAAACTGTCCTAAAAAATGTAACTATAAATACAAAAACGACCCAACTTGTGTTTCAAAAACACATAATCAATTTCTCTTCTGCTTTTCGTTCGTCTTAATCTATCAAAAATTGCTTGTACTAAAGAAGTGATCAGCTTATTTTGTAAGAGCAAAAATGAGCGTAGAAGTGTTGGATGGTGCAACAATTATTAGCTTTGTTGAAGATGAAGAAGCATTCAATGTCTCAGTATGTGACCGTTTCACACACCTGGATGCAG
>JANLJB010029259.1:0-10894 GCA_026212285.1 Bursera cuneata | reverse complement strand
GTTTTTTTTACCAACCAAATAACAAGAATGGGAATACTCCATTCCCATTCCCATTCCCATGAATAATTTTATCCAACCAAACGGGCCCTTACATAAAAGAACCCGTAACATATCAACAATTCTTGTTTTATCCCAAACAAAAAAGTAAAAAAAATAATCCAAATATTTTCTTTAAAAATTTGCAAATAATCAAACTAAAATTAAGAATTGTTATTAACAGAAAGAAAAATTTACACTGAGAAAGAGTTGCAAATGGTGGGTAGAGTGATCTCGTAGAAAGAGTAAAACAACTTCTAATAGTGGGTTTAGAATGAAAAGATGAATTTGATTCTACATAAAACTGAAAATGCAGACCGAATTATCAAGGAAAAGCATCAAAGTGAAAAGAAAATGTAAGACGAATTATCACAAAAAAAAATTGTCAAGAAGATATAAGGTTATAGGAAAGATGAAGAGATTTATCATGTTAACGGTAGACTAGACTCTTTATATTTAATTAAAAAAGTAGTGATGTGATAGTTGTGACATGTATCTCAACTTTATCCTTGTAGCATTATTTTTTATTTATTTTCTAGCTAGTTATATTAACATAGTTCAGCAAAAATGCCTTCATTTTCAACACACAAATTTGTTTCTACTGCAACATGTTTATTATGTCAAATATTGACTCAACACGCACGACAATGAATTTTTTAGTATTTCATGAGACATATTTCATATGAATTTATCAAATATGTCAACGTTACATGACTTACTTTAGCTACATTAAGGGATATATTTGTCAAAATATCTTAAATTGGGTTTGGGCTATTTAAAGAAAAAATTAAAACTTGGTAAAAGTCAAAAATCGTTTTAAAATTTTGCCATTTTAACTTATAACTCAATATATGTGGAGCTTTTTTAACTTTTTTATTTTTTTTTAATGATTTAGTGTTCTAAGATGAGAAAATGCCAACTCTATCAATTCACTGAGGTAGAGCTATTTTGATTAGAGAAGAAAGGGTCTGCCATTTTGTGTTCTTCTCAGACTAATTAAGATTCCAAATTAAGAAAGCTAAAATCGAAGTGTTTCCAATTATTGAAATCTAGGTTAGAAAAAAAAAAAAAAAACAATCTACCTAGTACTCAATAGGGTAATGGCCTATACACAAGAATAGGGCTCTTCACAACGTGCTTGGAGTCACTCCATTCAAGCAAACCTGAGAGAATATGAGTTCCCTCTTGCATTGGACTACCCTTCACCACAACCTTGAAAGATCGCCTTTGATGCATCCCGCTAAACTGTAAAGTATTTGGAACAACTTCAATTGAAAGGCCTTTTGGCGATGTTACAGTCGCCTTGTACACAGAATTTCCATAGCCCACATTGGTCACAGTCCTGAAAAAGATAGCTGAAATGCGAGAAGTCGGACTCCTGATCTGGGTATGCATGGAAGGGTAGTTGAGGCCATCTGTGCCTCGTGCAGGTTTAAAGCTAGAACAGTTTATTTTTTTCTTGCCGCCTATGAGGTGACGAATGTTTGTGCTGTTATAGCCTTCTTTGCACAGGAAACTTATGTAGGAGCTCAAGGAAATATCATAGATGAGTCCTGGGTGCACGGCCTTTGTCGGATTAATTTGGCCTGATCCGGAGCCGAGCTCCGCGTCTTCTTCTTTGATTTTCATTGGTATGGCTGAAACACAAATCAATTGTTACGGTTAGAGGATGCTTTTATCATAATAAAGAATAAATGAAGTACCCATTTGACCTAAAAGATTGAACTATCAGGTAAATATTCAACAATAATACAAGTCCCCAACAAGTTACTTTTCTGATTGATTCGCTTAATTGCCCAGAAAGATGTAAAAGTGAGGAGATTCAATCTAGGAAATTAGGAACCAAGATTAATCTTTAAGTGTATCAGAGATCATTTAATTTTTTAGGAAGTGCTTACCAGTGGTCATGAGAGCAGACTTGATTGCAGCCGGCGACCAGTCTGGGTGGAAGGATTTTACGTAACCAGCAGCAGCTGTAGCATGAGGGCAAGCCATGGATGTCCCAGATATTATGTTGAATGGCGCAATTCGATTGTCGCCTGGCTCTCCTGTTATTGATACCAGTTCTGAATATGCAGCTAATATGTCTAATCCTGGTGCGGCAATATCAGGTTTTAGAATGTTCAGGGTGATCGATTGAGGTCCTCTGGATGAGAATGAAGCTATGAAGGGGGCACTCGTATTAACAGCTCTTGTCTTGTAGATAACAGCTTGAGGATTCCTGTATCAAGTTCAATTGTAAACGATGTACAGAAATTAAGGGTGTGTTCTTTTATGTATTCAAGAACCTGTTCTCAGTGCTGCATATTTTCTAATGCATTTCAAATACAATATGAATCACATATTATTTTCGAAATTCGATATCAATCACATGAGACATCCTTGGCACTATCATTTGGAATTAATATGTGAATGTAATTACTAGAAAGGGAAATGAAACTTACTTGGTGGAATTGATGTAATGAGATATCTTGATGCCATTTCTAGCCGCCACATTACTTGCAGGTATAAAAGTGGTGAAGGCTGTGTCAGTGGGTGCATCAAGTGCCATGATTGTTCCTGCACCACTTAATTCCTTGATGGTGTAATCCTGGCTACTCCCTCCAAGGCAGTACACAATCTTTCCCTTCACTTTGTTCATGCTTAGAGTTCCATAATCACAGGCACTGCCAAATAACTAGTATGAGAATTGTCCAACCCATGTTTATACAATCCAAATTACAATTATAATCACAGAAATGCCAAATGATAACAGGCACTAGCAAACAATCCTTAACTTAAATGACGTTTATACCTAGCATTTCCATAGCTCTTGCTACTGCCGTTGCCTGCATTTGCTCCATCAATAAGAGGGTACATCGCTTTTCTTGGTGAAAATGTATTAATTGAGATCCCCTACAATAAAAAGTTCTTTTTTCAACCAAAAAAAAAAAACTAACAGGACTTCACGGTTGTTTAGTAAGTTAGTAATGTTAAACATGGATTTGATCCCTTCAAGATATTTGGCTTGGTTCGAGCTGACAACATAGGTCAGTAAATTAATGAATACCTGCACACACAAAAGCATAAACTTACAGGAATTTTTATGCCATTGCCAAGCTTAATGGCAGTTGAAAACTTCCTATCAATGCTGCTGGCAGCCACAGTCATAATCCATGGTGCAACATTTTGGACTGTTGCTGGATAAGGACCCTGATTCCCTGCAGAGCAGGAGGTCAGAATTCCCTTCTTCATAGCATGAAAGGATCCAATTGCAATTGAATCATCAAAGAAGCTCCTGGACGGGCCCCCTATTGAAACAGATATTAAGTCAACGCCATCAACAATGGCATCATCAAAGGCCGCTAGTAAGTCCATGTCAGTGCAACCCATAGCCCAGCATACTTTGTACATAGCAATGCGAGCTGCTGGAATGCCCCCGCGTGCAGTCCCTTGGGCAATGCCATACAAGCTTGCAACCTTCACGGGTACCCCTGCAGCTGTGGAAGAAGTGTGGGTGCCGTGGCCATCAGTATCGGCTGGACTTAGCTCATCCGTCCCAGGATCAAGGTCCTTGTCTAGATTGTAGTATCTTGCACCGATGACTTTGCTGCCATGGATATTGCTCATGTTATGGATTTTTTTTTTTTTTCATATAATTATCTATAGTTCTGAGAAATAAAAATAATAATCAAGCTAAGGGGAGCTTCTTTTTTTCAATAATACTATATTTTTTTTTATTATTTAACTAAGTTAAGCGTTAATAATAATAATAATAAAATTAGTGTTATCTAATCGGAGATTTTAAGATTTTGATATAAATTCGTTGATTTTATTAAAAACATACATGTTTTTAGAAAATTTAAACTTTATGATCAATCAAATATTCGACCTTTGATATTTGATACACATTGGAAGTGTCAGACTCTCTGTTTATGACATTTAAATTTTGAAAAAATAGGACAATGCATCATAGTTTAGGTTCATTTCTATGATTGATTTTTCTAATTCTGACTTTCGATAATAATTTGTCGCAATAATTTTTTTCTCGTAAAATCAAACTTGAATAAAAAAATATTTTATTATTATTTATTTATAAAAAGAAACCTTCCTCAACTTAATTAGCTATGTTAGCAATTAACCCTAATTGTGGAATTGAGAGACTGTGCGCGAGAGGGAGTCTACTTGTTGCAGCCAGTGAAGTTAGCGGCCCTAGCGCACTTGCCCTTCCATTTGACAGGGGCAGGCCCGTAGCCTTTGTCGTTGAAGCTTGGAGAATTGACCCAAAGTCCTACAAAAGTTTGGAAAATAAATAGAAATAAATACTGTTTGTTTACAGAAATTCTCTCAGATATATATATATATATATATACACACACGTACATATATATATATATGTATATTATCTACACCAGTACCAACCTGTATCTAACACAGCCACTATGATATCGCTCTCTGTTTTTGAGTTCTTTTGCTGTAAAGTTTCTGACAATCCCAGAAAATCCCATGTCCTCGTTGTGTGAAGTTTACGCCGAGTATTTTCAAACACCGATACAACACCCTCTTCCTCTGTAATTCAAATTTTAATAGTTAAAACGTTTGTAACGAATTACAAATGCTTTTCACAATTTGTTTATAACTTGACAAAGAGAAATTATATTTTATCAGCAATCAGCAGCTTAGTAGTTAGTTATGAGGTACAAACAACTTCATTACGAGATCCTAATTATACATACATACCCGATAATCTATCTGCTTCTTGTGGCAATAGCCTTGCCACAAATCCATTGAAGCTCTTCCCATAACTGTGTACTCTGGATTCTTTGGCTATTCTCTCACTGAAATTTTGTTGAAATGTTAAAAGTAATTACAGGAAACGATTCCTTAAAGAATGTTGTTATCCAGCTTGTGWAAAAAAAAAAAARGTATTACTCTCCAATTGCAGTCAAAAGTAGATTGTGATGCTCCTCCACGACAGAAACTCCAGCATCTGGCACGTCTCCCATATACACGATGTATGGCTGTTGTTATTTAATTAATTAAACATTATTATAAACCCATCAGCTACTACAAATGCACGTGTAATATGCATGGAAGATACATTGGCATGCATGTTATGATCGTCAATTAGCAATTATTAAACATGAGGGGATGATGATGGAGGAAGGTACCTTTCTTTCATTGACAGTCGATGCATTAATCAATGTAGCTACAAGAAAGAGAATATTGACGCAAAACGCTTGTATATTTTGTTTCATCTTCATTTTGTACTCTCCCTCCGCTGAGAGACTCGATGTTTTGGTAGATGAATATATATAGGAGCTGTGAAGATCGCAACAGTTAATACTCCTTCAGTTGTAAGCGCGAAATATGGTAAGAGAGAGAGAGAGAAGTCTGTTCAAGACTGAGAGAGTTGGGTGGCTAGGATTTTGGATCCTCGTAGCCCTAGGTCTGTGAGTAGATACATTCGCGTGAAGTTAGGAATCAAACAGCGGACTTGTTCATCCACTCCTGCATGCGAATAAATACAACATCATAAGCAGACTTGTTGTACATCAAGCCTAAGGCACGAAATAGTGTTCACGCATGCCCATAGTGGGTCGTATTGGATCTTCTAAATAGCCTCCATTATTTATTATTAAGATAGATAAATACAATTATCATCTTTGCCTTTTTAATTCTTGATTTTATAAAATATAAAATATCATCAAATGTCAAAGAAAACAGAGCAAGGATAAAGTTGTAATCTCCTATATAAATCAATTACAAATTTAAATGTTACAAACAAAAAAAAAAATTATTACACAACTAAGAACCAATAAATCGTTGTATTTCTTCTGATTCTCAAAAATAGTTGGTCCTGATGTGTAGCGACAATGGGAAATTACTTGCGCTAGTGGAGCTAGGTCAATGATTTGAATGAAAAGAATGGACTAGAAATGCAAATGAAAAGGAGATTAATGATCAAATGATAGTGATGATGAATTTGATCATCCATCTAATGAGGAAGTTGCTATCGTTGCAAGAGGGTTTAAGGCATAATAAGTGGTGAACAGATTGAGAAATAACGAGTTTAAGTTTGTTCTAATAAAAATTTGTATGGTGTGACTATGATGAAGATTACCTGATATGTTAGGTTTAATTTCTTTATTATTTTTTTTTGTGGCTAGTTTGCACACTCAAGTGTTGGGATTTGAATTGGTGAAAGAATCATATGAGAATGATCTTGATTTTGGTGTTGTTTGGACCACTTGTTTGAAGGGTCCAATTGACCAATATTTGATTGTTGATGATTATCTTTTTAAGGTTGTTCAATTGTGTGTGCCTCATAGCTCTTTGAGAGAAACTATAGTGAGAGAAGCCCACAAAGGCGGATTGGTTGGACACTTTGTAAGGGATAAAACTCTAGCTCTTGAGCAAGAACACTTCTTTTGGCCAAAAATCGAACCGAGATGTGACACGGGTGGTGTAAAGATGTGTCATATGTCAAAGGGCAGAGATTTTATTATGGTCATTGCGGATAAATTCTCTAAAATGGCGCATTTCATTGCTTGCATAAAACTTTGGATGCAACACATGTGAATGATTTTTACTTTAGGGGAGTAGTGAAGCTCCGTGGAATTCCAAAATCCATCACCTTAGATATGGATTCTAAGTTTTTAAGTCATTTTTAGAAAACTCTATGGAGGAAATTGAAGACTAAGTTACAGTTGAGCACTTCTTGTCATCCCCAAACTGATAGACAAATATTTGAAGTTGTTAATCATTCTTTGGACAACCTCTTGAGAACTTTGGTGAAGAAAAACATCAAGGAGTGGGATATATTGCTTGCTTATGCTTAGTTTGCTTATAACAAGTCCAACAGCCAAACAATCGGTTCTTGTCCTTTTGCTATAATCGATAGAACCCATTGGTCCTTTGAATTTTTCTCCTTTGCCTACAACACTCCTTACTTGTTCATGATTTTTCTTGATAAACTTGGCTCGATCTTTTGCATCTGCACTGAGAAGTACAACCAACAAGCCAAGAAGCATCAGAGGCAAGTATCTTTGCAAGAAGGAGAACTTGTGAGGATTCATTTAAGAAAAAAAGATTTCCAAACAGAAAATTTCATAAGTTGTTGCCAAGAGTTGATGGACCATTTAATGTTCTTGACAAAATAGAAGAAAACGCTTAAAAAATTGAGCTTCCAAGAGACTATAGCGTTTCTGCCACTTTCAACGTGTCAGACACTATAAGAAATCTAATCTTTTACGATACTAATGTGCAATGTTTTTTAAAGAAATGTTGTAAAACTATAAGATCTCAAAACCCCTGCACCGTTTTACACTATTTAATTTTTAGAAATGCTATGAACATTTTTTGGAACCTATTATATAGCATTTTATAAATGTTGTTAATTTGGAAAACTTAAACAACATTCACAAAATGTTGTAACAGCAACATATTTTATCAAAAAAAAAATTACATAAGCCCATTCAAGGCCTTTGCATCCCTAAAATATATTTTTTGCGATCGAAAGTACTAGGCTCAAAAGCTCCTCTTACTTCTCTTCCCATCTCTGGTCCTATCCATGGCTTGAAATCAGGTTTACTAAATTAGATTTTTATTGCATTTTTCCGTTTATATATTTGCCTCTACACTATTGAAGATCTTATTCAAAAAATCTTATTCACTTTTTTGCCATATAGCTTATGGGAGGACGTCGTCGTCCACTGGTAAAGGAAGAAACCATGATGGTTTAATCAAGTTTGGTTTCAGCCTAGTAAAAGATAAAACTAATTATCCCATGGAGGATTATCATGTTGCAAAATTCATGCAGAGTGAAGGACATGAGTTAGGGTTGTTTGCTATTTATGATGGTCATTTGGGTGGAAGTGTGGCTGCGTACGTACATAAACATCTTTTTTCCAATATTTTAAAAGAGGTGCAAACTTAATTTGAATTATAATGGATAACTACACATTCTAGTCCAGTTTTAGTTACGCATTGATTTTGGAATAGTTTATTCTAAATTTTCTCATTTTATCCTTTTAGGATGAGTTTTGGGCTGACCCCCGTAGATCTATCTCTAAAGCCTATGAGAAGACAGACCAAGCAATTCTCTCACATAGTTTTGAGTTGGGACGGGCTAGATCCACCGCTGTAACTGCAATTTTAATAAATAGTCGAAGGTTATTTGTTGCAAACATTGGAGATTCTTGAGTTCTTCTATCAAGAGGAGACCAAGCAGTACAAATGACTACATTCCATGAGCCAAACACTGAATAAGGCAGCATTGAGGGCAAAGGCGGTTTTGTCTAAAACATGCCTCGTTTATAGCTATTTTCATTTTTAGAAAGCTCATTAACTAAACATCTATCCATCTTTGTGGAAAACTAAAAATAAAAAGTATGTTCACTTGATATCTAATAAATACAAAATGTATGTTCCAAAATATTGTTTGTTGGTCATATTTGTCATTCATCTGTTTACTTGTAGCTTTTTATTACTTAACTCAGTAGTTTACGAAACGTTTTATATTGGTGAAAGTTACCTGGGCTTAGCCTAATTCCAAATTTGGTACATGCATGTTTCCAATATCCTGGAGGTCTTTCTTAAGTTCAATGAGTTGTCTGCTTACCATGAATCAATGTAGCATTCAGACTTTAGTAGTTCATCTGATTGGTGGTTGTCCATTGAAATTGGTCAATACTCTTAAAATTGTCTTCGAAGAAGAAAAAGATAAAATGTTGTATTTCAAGACATATCAAGTGCTGAATCTTTTAGGTTTATTGGTTAGTACTTCAGGTTTGGAGTAATAATTTCACTTTGTCTTGAGAGGGGACTCTTGGACTTGGAGCTCCTATGTTGAGAATCATTTTTATGCAGTTCACCCTTAAATTCTGGATTCTATCTCTTATGCACAAATCATGGTGAATTTTGTGCTTCAGAGGCTACTTTCCTTGAAGATGGTCCATTGTTGTTTAATATTTGGAGATTTAATGAGAATTGTTGCTTCAGTAATTTTAATCTGGAACTATGCATATTGGAATTAATTATGTGGTATCCACAGACAAAGTTTCCCTTGTCACCTACAAAATGAACTTGATCATTTTTGCAACATTATTAGGAAATTTAAAGAAAAATGAGGAAAATTTAATCTTTGATCTGCACTGTCCAAATGAAATTTTGTCTTTAGGAATAACTTTGCCAGTCCATATTAGCATTAGAATATTTTTGTTCTCCTTTATAATTATGATAAATATCTTTGTGCATTCTTTTATTTGATTGATATTATTACAGCGTTTATAAAATGCTGTAAAAATCTTCTACTACAGTGTTTATAAAATGTTCTAAAAAGCTTCTAGTTACAGTGTTTTTTAAATGTTGTAAATATCTTTTATTTGCAACGTTCTATCTACGTTGTAAATAGCTTTAATTCATAGTCTTTCTTATGGCTTTGCAAAAAGGCTGTAAAAAGTATATAGACCCTTATTTATAGTGTCGCCACCTAAAACGTTTTCAAAAATATTGTAAAAAGGTTTTTACAGTATTTTCCAAACACTATAAAAAGTTAATATTCTTGTAGTGAGATTTGTCTCCTTACATTGATGACGATGATCCTTTAGACACAAGGTTGAGTCCTCTCTAACAAGAAAAGAATGATACGGTCAATGAATCAAATGGTAAAGAGAATGACATGGAATTATTTTTCAAGCTCATTAGTTCAAGGTGTCGTCCATGTGGCTGAGCAAGGTGGCCTGAGTCCAAGTAGTTGGACAGTAGAAGGTGGCAGCCATTTGTTTTCAATGTCTAGGGTTCATGAACATGGTTGCAATTGTCTTGATTTTGTCAATCTCGTTCTCCTAGACTTTATGGGTTTTTGTTATGTCTATTTTCAATGTCTAGGGTTCATTAACATGGTTTTTTAATTGTGTTGATTTTATCAATTTCGTTTTCCTAGCATGAAGGGTTATTCATGCCTTTATATTTTGAGTTTTCATATGAGATAGAGGTGGACTAGATTTTTACCAAAAGAAATAGTTGAATTGCTTGTTTTTTCCTAATTCTTGGTGGACTCCAAGTTTGTTTGAAAAATCTAAGTTTTTGGATAATTAAGGTGGTGATTATCTGTATCCTTAATGTGATGAGCTCTCATCTATCCTTAGGTTCATTTTAAGTGATGGCGAATTTTCTATATCCACGAGAAAGACCTTTTATTTTTAATTTTCCAGTTTTTCATATTACATAAACAGTTTTCCTTCAATTCCAACATTAAGATTTGGTATCATAGTTGCATTTGGCATTTGGCAGTGCTATGTTCGCAGCACAATACTGATTGAAGCCAAAATGTAACATTTGGCAATTTCATTATCATTATGCGAAGTATTATAATACTCTCTAAATACTTGAGTACTATCGTCTCAAGTATGAGTTCATTCAATGCCCATTAGATCTTATAAAATGATAGTACTATTTCCAGTTTCAGTTTCCAGTTCACTGTAACCATCTCTATTAAATTCTTCATTTAGTATTGAGGCAATGAAATTCATTTTCTGTAAATTTAAACAAACAATAATGAATCATGACCATATTAAAAAAAAATACTTCAGAATATATTCTATGATGCTTTAATTAAATAAATCTTGAAGGATAAATTCAATTAAACTAGAACTCTTTCTAATTATTATTATTCCCCAAATATCTCACATCTCAATAATAATAATCACCATTTATTTTGATTCTTAATAAATGAAATAATTCCTTTGGAGAATTAATCTAAAAGATTAAGCTGAGCGTATGATCATTGTTTCAATCAATTTAAGCTCTTATTAAGCAAACTTATTTAGGAATAAATGCTAATAGGTCACTTAAATTAATTTTATCCTAAGAGATT
>JANLJB010029258.1:0-14187 GCA_026212285.1 Bursera cuneata | reverse complement strand
ATTTTCTTTTTCTACACAAGCAAAAATCACACACCCAACAAGAAGAAACATGGAAACTCCAAACCAAAAAAAAAAAAAAAAGAAGAGTCCACACCACAACCAACTCTCTCTTTCTTCAATGGCCCAGCTGGACCAAAGTTTATGTAGTAGAAGAAAAACAAAAAAGAAACAAAGAAAGAAATGGGAAAGAGAGAAAGAGAAGATATACGTTGTAATGTCTTCGAATGTCCTCCAACCAAACCCACCTCACCTCACAAAACTCTGTCCAACTCTCACACAAACATAAATAAAAACATTGATACCTGAAATACCCTTCTGCAACGCCCCAAAAAAAGTCCCATCTTCATCACTGTCTCTAACTCTTAACTCTCAAAAGAAAAGAAAACATTTTTTTCACCGAAAATTATGTGGGCTTCTTTGGGTTTTCTTTCTTTGCCTTGGTCAGAGTTTCACAGAGAAAACAGGAAAGCAAGAACCTTCCTCTCTCTTCGTCTCTATCTCTATCTCTTTCTCTCTTTCTTGTTTTCCTCTCTATCTCTCCTTTCCTTTTTTTCCTTTCCTTCCCTACCTCCTTCTTTCTTCCTTCTCTATTATCAAAGTCTCCTCTTTTCTTTCCTTCTAGCTCTTGCTTTTTGCCTTCCGGTTCGTTCTATTTCTTTGGGATCTGAAGATGAAGAAGACGAAAGGCGTTGTCGCTTCTATAGAGAAAACCAAAACTCCATCTTTTTCTGTTTATGAGGACCCAAGGGCCAGGTTTAGGCACCAGAGTCTCATGCAGGAC
Source organism: Bursera cuneata (assembly GCA_026212285.1). Taxonomy (NCBI): domain Eukaryota; kingdom Viridiplantae; phylum Streptophyta; class Magnoliopsida; order Sapindales; family Burseraceae; genus Bursera; species Bursera cuneata. The sequence continues at coordinate 13,406 of JANLJB010029258.1, read as the reverse complement.
TATGAAGAATTATTCAAGGTATTACCTTTGTTGGATTTGTGATATTTTTGGTGGGATTTGATCAGATCTGTTGATTTGTTTGATTTGTTATGGTGGGTTTTTTTCATAGTTTCTCGGTTTTCTAAAATTTGGTTATTATTTTTTTTTTTTTTTTTTTTATGATTCCCTGTTGGTTAGCATGGAGGAAAAAAATAGTTGCTTTGGATCTTCTGTTGGAAGTGATTGAAATCAAGTTTTAAGTTAAAGATGGTTTTTTTTATTTAATTATCTGTTCATCTTCTCTGTGATCTTCTTTGTTTTGCTTCAGTTTCATGCCTTTACATAGTTGATGGGAAAACTAAGGGTAAGAAAAGGAAAGGGAGGATAGAAGTTTGATCTCTGCGTTCTTTCTTTAGCGGAGAAATCAGCTCTTTTCAATTAAGCCTAATAGTGAAAGGCTTATGTGAGAGCAAATTTTTGTTTCTCTGAGTTTTTGTTAGCTCGATTGTGAAATCATCCAAAGCAAAAAAACTCAAGAAATGAAGATAATTGTTTATTGCCTTATTGATGAATTTAACCTACGTGATTCATTGGCTAAGCATCCAATTAAAAATATAAGGGCGTTGTTGAAATTTTTTTTCCCCTCAATTTTTGAAACCTTTACGATTTTAATTGTGCTTTCCTGTTTATGTGTGTGGATGTGATTTTCTGAAAGCTATTTTCTTCTGTGTAGTACACTGGAAAATTCACAGAGTTTGTATATGATATTTTGATGTTTACTTTTTTGACTCCTAAGTTTTTCTTTCACATTTATCAAAATTTGTTTTGTCCACTTGTTAATATTTATCTTTGATTTCCTCGTCTTTGCTGCGCTAATCTTGAACTCCTTAGCTTTGACATATCTTTATTGTTGTGTTTGTTTGGTTCATCCTTTTATTTATAATATGTGAAGTTTTGTTTTCTTTCGGTAGCCATAAATATGTTAAACCATTAAGCACTTTACAGGAAACTGAGGCCACACAAAAGAAATTGCAGATGATGAAACAGAAAAAATTGACCTTACTTAGTGAAGTCAAGTATGATCTTAACTTCAACCTTGTGTAAGTTTACACTCATATATCAATGAAGTTATTATTTAAGCTATGTTTAAATTTTGAACTGTAGATTCTTGAGGAGACGTTACAAATACTTGATTGCAAACCAATCTCCCAGTCCTGCAGCGGAGCGAAATTATGTTCAAGCTCAGAATTCTCGCATTCAAAGTAAAAAAATGCCCAGGGAGAGGAATTACAGCAGAAAGGAGTCTACTTTGCCACGCCCAGCTTCAGGTTATGATCTAAACCAAAAAGGAAAGCTTTACAATGAAAAGGAAGCTACTTTACGAAACCCTGTTCCCGTTTTTGACTTAAACCAGAAGCTGAAGACCTACCACAGAAAGGAACCCGCTTTACAAAATTTCGCACCGGTTCTTGACCTAAATCAGAAGGAAAGGGTTTACAATGGAAAGGAAGCTGCCACTCAGAACCTGACTCCAGTTTTTGACTTAAACCAGATTTCGGTAATTATTAGTAACTAACATGAACATGCATTGAAGTTCATTTGCTAGATGATTAATTTTACTAATGATGTTCTTAATGTTATTTGCTGCAGAGAGAGGAGGAAGAGTCACAGTTTAATGGGGACCCATGGAGAGTAGAAGAATTGAAGAAAAGTTCAATTAGAGGTGGAAGTGATGAGCAGCATAATGACGTGAAGTTATCAGTCTGTAGGAATATGGGAAATGGGGCAAATCGGACGGGGAAGAGAAAGATTTCATGGCAAGATCAGGTTGCTTTGAGGGTTTGAGTTCTTTCTTAGTTGTAATGTAATCAAGGTTTTATATCTTGGTGGGCTTGGAATGTTTTCCTTGCACTGCCGTATGATAACTTATCATTCTATCTCTCTTTTGTAAAGAAAAATATTAGTTTTATATAATGAATATATAGATGAAATGGAGGAATTGATGTCCTGAATCAAATCTGTTCATTTTATCTCCTGTTTGGTTAATGCACATCTTGTTTAGCAGGAGTAACCTACAAGGAGATTTGGAATCTTTTTCCCATGTGAATATTTTGATCTTTGTGAGATTCCTACTATTGTTCTTTGCCTCTTTAGTTTTTGATCGCTAAAAGCCCCTTTGATTAAAGCCTTGCAAAGTTGTTTTTGTTTTCTATATCTTATAAACACACTGTTGCAAAAATGGTTAGTAAATTATTATATTATTAAATATCTTTATACTTTGATGGCCGGCCTACTGCCTAAACAGAAACTCCTTTGCAGAAGAATTCAGAAGTTGGAATCTTTCAGTAGATGAGAATTATTAGACTCCAGGAAATTTCTCCAATGGTCAATTTTTTGTTTGCACTTGGATGTAGCCTCAGTGTAACTCATCTTAATCTTTGTTTGGTTGTGATGCTGGCGAACAAACAATTGTTGATAAGGAATCTCACTTTTTCTGTTACCACACAGATCATAATTCTCTTTTGCTTGTAGGAAGGAACTCATTAATGATTCATTTGGAGAAGGAATATCATTTTTTGGAGCACAAATGGGAGTCGTTTAAGTATTTCTCTTGTTTCCAATATAATGCTTTGACAACTACACACCTCAAGTTTTCTTCTGTGCGAAGTAATTTGGTTTACTTTCAAGCGAAGGAGATTATCCAGTCCTTTTGCATGATTTAAAAGATGTGTCAGCTTAGTATTAACTCATAACTGTTCGAGTAACAGCTGCAGTTAAATTCTGTTCGTTATGACTGTTAAATCTAATCGTGGAAACGGAACTCCTATAGTAGAATATTCTCAGAACAGAAAAGTACTTTTAAGTGTCTCTAAAAGATCATGTATTAAATCAAATGTTTTTTTTTTTTTTTTCTCCAATTAACAACATAGATATCCAATCTTAGGGCGCTTCCAATTGACACGCTTGCTGATTGCTATAATGCTGTCCACATAAATCAGAAGAAAAATGGATATCAGATCATGGCCAAGAAGTTGATGATAATAGCTTGGCGTTGGCCAAATTTGGTTAGAAAACATGGAGTCTAGTGTGTCATCATTTTCTAGTTAGATGCCTATGGAGGAAAATTCTATAAATTCCACGTCATGATTATTTCAAGAATACAAAAATCAGCTCCATGATCACATTGTTGAGCGAGACATGGCAACAGGAAGCACTTCCAACGAAAGTAGAGATTCCAGACAAGAGGCTGCTTTTCTTTTTTGAATCTTTTACAAGTTCGACAAGAATGACAAACTCAAACATTGAACAATTTTATCATGAAGTGCTCATACAAGCGAGCACAGGCTTCAGCTAGTACCCTTGACCAAGAAATTTTTTCAGAGAAAGGTTACATTGCAAGAGTGAACATGTTAAGAGTCCGTCACAGCTATATCAATCCTCCAGTTGGAAGATCACAAGCACTAGAGAACATGAGAAACCAGCCAATCTCATCATAATCATAAAATTAATAACAGAAGACAATTATGTATTTTACACCTGACAACAATTCTCATACATTCAAAGTTCTTCCGAGGTAGAGGATCCCTTCATTTAAATCTTAGGAATCCTTGTTTAATGATGTTCAAAGATTAAGTTCACCCTTAAAGTCTACAATAGATTTTTCTTTGCTTTAATCGATCACAATTTTGACAGGCTTCCGTCAATATTACAACAGAAATATCTTAATCATTAGTAAGTCTGACTTCCAGGTTATATTGATTAACCATTTTGAGTTGCAGACCATCAAATTTAAGAAGTTAAGAGTGAAAAGCGAAGTCTAAATAGAAGTAACGCATAACTTTATAGAAAGTAACTTGTTCAACCCCAAACATGTCTTGGAGTGAAAAGTAGTACCTTCAGCACACAATTCTGCCCACTAAATTTGCCGCTACAGGAGAACCTCAGCAACTGAATCTCCAGTAACACTTTCTGTTGTTTTCTCATTTGCTTCTTTGGCCACCACTTGGTCCACATCTTCATCTTTTGCCCCCTCAATAGGCTCCGGTGATGTGGTCGCGGTGGGAATGAAGATGGTTCTGGTAGTGGTGTCAGAGGCAGCTTCACCATTTCTATTAAGTTTCTGAAGTCGAGCCATGTGCTTTTTTCCTTTTTTATGAGTCTCCATCACAACTTCTGAGAAGGCGCCAATATGACAAAATTCACACCAGAATCTGAACTTCTTCCTATATTCTGGTGTTTTCTCCTTTTTCCTAGTAGTCCGCACCCCATTTTTCTTCTGCTTTACTGCATTCCCTTTTTGCTGCTCTGGTGAGTCATTTTCATTCTTTAAATCTTCTCCATCTTTTATTTTCTGGTCCGAACCACCATCCTTTGTCTTGTTGGTTTTTAGTGATTCCCCTTCTACCTTCATATCCATTTCTGTTTCAGCTGTACCTCTGGTCGCAGCAAGTTTAATTCGCTTTCCAGATTTTTTTGACAAAGATGCAGTAGAACTGTTGCGCACCCTCTCAGCTCTTAGTGCTGCTTCTTTTGCCTTGTGCTTCTTACCTCGAAGATGTTCATTTAAACCTTTCTCACTAGTAGCACTAACATGACACAAGGCACAACTCCAGTCCTCGGGTTTTTTCTCCAAACTCATGAATGTAAGCTTTCCAGCACCTTCAAGTGGTGTTGTTGCTTTCCGCTTTACTCCAGAATGACTTGGCTCTGGCTTAGCCTGCAACATCCTCAACAAAGTACATAAGCAAGGAGTCATTATTGCAAATACCTCATTAACAGTGAAAGCTGCAACACTAATCGCCATTTTCCATCCTCTGCTCTATAAATACATACTAATACTTTCTTTTAAAAGTAGTATAGACTACTAACAACCTGCACTTCTTATCTTAACAATTAGTCTCCAAGAAAAGAGGGCAGTAAAGCAGAATTTTTGAAATGTTACTACATAGGAAATCACTGTCAATTGACAACATACCAACAGTGAGTTATAGAGGCTAAATGCTAGTTACTAAAATAATGGGGATCTCCAAACACTTTCACATAACATACTTTCGATGCTATAAACACTTCTGTAAAGCATAATTTTTAACATTATAAAACCCTTCCCAGGAACATATACTCTTCTAAAACAAACCACATTTTGCTTAAAGGACTTGATTTCCATGCCACTCATAAAACACCAAATTTCTACTACTAGCCACAGATATGCTTCCAGAGCAAACCAAAAGTATAACCACATAGGACAAAATGAGATGGGACAAAGAATCCTCTTTACAAAATGGGATTCGCTGCCCCACCCTAATTTAATGAGAAGGCGATGGGAATCACCACAAAAAGTGCAAATGGAGATGGAAACATCTACACTGTGCTCCGTTTCTTTGCCATTGACATACCTATTAATGTCAACCCAAAAAACTTGTGACAAATATGGGACCATCAACATTATTTTGGAATTAGAACAACGATTAAAGAAAGAGAGTGGACAAAAAAGGAGAGGAGAGATAATATAGAGCTTCTTTATAATATATAAAATAAAAAATAAAAAATCATTAACTTTTGTTCCAGAAGTACATAGGCAATACATTAGCCCAATAGAAAAAGAAGAAGAAAAATTAAATCTATTTTAAGTAACCTAAATCCCTACTTCAACAAATAGTTCCAAAATAAACTCCCAAGTCTTTAAAATAACGAACAGCAAAATAAGGATATATAACCCTTATGCTCATTCTCCGTGAAGCCCTTTCAAACCCAGTCCAATCAAGAAAACAAAAAATATCTTTGAAACTAGAATTCCAACTATAACTACAATGAGAAACTTAGCGAGTTTTCAGTTTCATGTCATAAATTATCTGAGGAACAATGTTACAAAAATTGACAATCAAGTAAAGGAAAAGTTTTATTATTATGAAACTATAACATATGGCCTAGTTTTAACTAAAATGCTAAGATTTAATAATATTAAGGGTTAAGCTCTAAAGAAGAGAGAAGAATATAAATTTTTAAATTTATACCCAAGCCTAAACCTAGAATGAAAATCAATAATAATCCTATAAAGGTAAGATATAATTCTTTCTTATCTTTCTTTATTTACCTTCCAAGTTTATTAGTTCTCCTTCCTTGAAAAAAATCTTGCATTCCATATAATTATCTTTTGTTTTCCTTCTTTTTGGTCCAATTTTGTGGGTGTTTACAAAATCCACCTCCAAGGATTAGGATCATAATATATTATGAACTATAATGGTAAAGCTCCGTCCATAGAATTAAATACACTTATATGAGCAACTAGCACATAAAATGTTATACACTTGGCTCATAGGACGTTCAGGTCTACTGTGTGTTATAAAAAGATTTTAATGCACACAGTGCTTTCAGATTGAAGGGGATCACATGTCCTCACCGCACAAATTTCAAAGCCAAATGCATTAGCATTTGGACACATGGTCAGAAGTTACATATTCTCTCATCAGCAAACCAACCTAATCAACTTGCGAACTTTGACCTCAATGTATAACCAAATGCCAACATGTTTGGAGTTAAATCAAGATAGTGAGTCCAAATGTTTTCCCCAACAAACTATGCCGGTTTGTGCATCAAACCAAGTACGAAAGTTCGAAAGGACTATCTGAATGGGTGTAAAGAATGTCTTAGAATAACCACAAAATAGCATATGAAACCAGAAAACCATACTACTAATTTGGAATTTGATGAGTGAGTGAAACATACAAGAAAAAACAACATCACGTCAACATAAGAACAAAATATAAATAAAAAACGACAAACTATTTAAATTAGAGAGCATGAAAAAGATCAACATGCTTGTCTATCTATTCATTTTCGATTTTCAAATCCAAAATATTTAACTAATCATTTTGAACACCACTTCCTTTTATTGCTTGCACTACCATTACTTTCTTTTGCAAAATGTTCAATCTCTAGCAAATCAAAGTGATCTACCACATCAAGTAACCAAACTTTTCAACTTTCTAAAAGTGTACATGATCTTATTTCAAGCAAAATTGAGCAAGAGTGAGTCTCCAGCTAATCATGCACAGACATTTAAGGACCCTAGAATGAGTTAATATGAAAATGTTGCCAATTACATTCTTTTTCTTTTCATGGGCAATATTTAAACCTACTATCTACTTCAACACTTAAGCTATTCTCCAAGTGATAGAGAATCAAGAATCTAACTTTTTTCCTTTATTTTAGGAAATATGTTATTTTAGGAATATAGGGTTTTGATTAAGATTTTTACTTGTAGTAGTTGGATTCACTAAATGAAGTAGAATTTTGGTTCCTATTAAATTATGTTTTGACCACTACAAATAAGTAACATGTTTTATTTTCAGTCAACTTTGATATTGGTTCTTGATAACGAAAATTGAGCCTCTCTCAATTTATCTAACTTTCTTGTCTTTCTAATTCTTGTACTTCAAGAAGAGATTGAGAGAAAGTGGGAGGAAGAGAAAGAAAGGGTAGATAAGTCAAACTGTAAAGGGTGAAAATTAAATAGATATGAGAGGAAAGCACAATTTTTATTATCAATAAACTAAAAACAAAACACGTTTATAGTGCCCGAAACATAATCATATAGGAACTAGAAATTGACTTCAAATACGCAAACAAAATCTTTTTCACATAAGAAAAACATTATAAATTGAATCTAACTAAAACAAGTAGAATCTAACTCAAAACTATACATTTATAAATTAAAATATTTCCTAAAAAAAATCAAAATTTGGTTCTTGATTCTCCATTAGCTTCTCTTTCACATTACTTTAACTTTCCCCTCTCTAATTCTTCTATTTCTGTTCCCTTTCTCTTCTGTCTCTTGCCTGAGCAAATCACCACAATAACAGACCAAAAGGCAGCTTATGAGTGGTCTTTGGACAAATAAGCAAATGAAAAAAAGATCGGATCCAGGTTCCAGAGATTTTCATACCCATTTCTTAACCCCTCCTCTATCTAAATTCCACGATCCAGTTAAAACTTTAAGGAATAATGTGCATGGAAGGGTACAAAGAAGGATGGCAATCCAGGGAAAAGAATCTCCTCTATCAGTGGCAATTATTTCCCTTTAGAACTGGCTTTTAATGCACAGTCTACAAGTAGAAGGGATACAACATGCATGGGTAGCGAACAGGATGCATATAACATGTCAAAGGTTAATTTAAAATTAACACTAACTCAAAGGCAAGCACCTATTAAAGTAGTTTCATACCTTTAATCTTGCAATATATATACATGCATATAAACCTTATAAATTAAACCAGAAAAGCTTCACAAAACAGTTAAAACTGCTAAAAGTTTCCACCTGAGGACATGAATGTACAAATTTCACCAACTTTGCACCAAGTCCAGATACTTCACACTGAGAACTTAAACACTATAGTTGGGCCCACATCCATAAACTAAAACTTCAGGTAAATGATTTCGTAACACTTTAGGAAGAAAGAACTCATCAAGAGAGTATAAATCCTAGACAACTAAATGAATAAACAATAAAAAGCGTAGAACAGTTACAAATGGCATAGACAGCAATCCTCAATCTTTTAAAAATTATAATAAAGAAGTATATGGCATGTATCTTTAAATCTACAAGAAATCAAGTTAAACGAAAAGTTACATACAATCATTCACATGCTTCCTACTTTAGCACCCGATTAGACCAACTGATCAAAGTTGAAGCAAAACAAAACACAAACCAAAAAATAAATCATTTGCAGGAAATGTATGAATTATCTTATATGAAGCAAAATAAACACTGACCAGTACAATTAATTTATCCTTGTTTTTAGCCTCCAAGCCAGTTCTATTCTCATCAGTCACAACATCCGAAAACCGTGGGAAAACATGAGGCAACACATCAAGTCCCGATCCTAGGCCATGAATCCCTGGAAATGCTAACCTGTCTTCGAGCCAATGGTTGTCAAACCGGTGCATTATCGGGAACCTAGAGTCATACCGCATTGCGAGCCTTTCTTCAATTGGTAGCCTCATTTCGCTTTCTCTACACATTGCCATCTCTCTTTCCATCATCAACTCCCTCCTCACCTCTTCTTCAAGCACTTGTCGACGCATGTTTTCTTCAGCAATTATTTCTTGCCTGATTTTTTCCTTCTCAATCTCTCGCTGGATAGTGTAAAAATCTCTTGGGTTTCTCTGGAAATTGGGTGCTGTCAAGATGTTAGCTGGTGGAGAGAATTTTTGTTAGGTCCAATGGTAGGATTGTTCATTTTATTGCTTAGAAAAATGAGGTAATACAAACAAGTTTGCATGAGAGAAATATTTTATGGTTCTGAAGGTTTTTCTCTCTTTTGTCCTTCTTTACCATTTTCACATGTTTATTCTTAGTTACTGAGAAATTCGGAAGGAGAGCTTTAGGTAAAAAGCCTTATATATAACTTCACTCAAATTTAAAAAAACAAAAATGAAATCTTACTGACCTAAAAAATCATAAGATTAGAAAAAAGTTTCAAAAGAGAATCTCTTTTCATGCATAAAAGTTAAGGGTTGGTTCGTGATCAGAGAGAAGCATTTCAATAACCGAAATACAGTATTTTTTTTATATAATTTGGAGAAAATCTGAGAGAAACAATTTAAAAATAGGATTGTATCAGAAATCTGTTTTTAAGAATCCCAACCAAATGCATTCTCTGAAACTTTTAGTAACCATCATTTTCGAAACACATAATTGTATCTGGATCACAGGCCATATAAACCTAGATTTCTGAGATTCTTCCTTTCGGTCTCAACCTTGTTTTTCTCAGCAACCAAACACTAATTAATATTACTCAAATTTGAAACAACAACTCATTGAACTGTGTCTTACTCAACTTAGTAAAATATCTCTCAATGGAGATTGAGCTGTTAACACACTCAAAAGACAAAAGAGGACTAATTGGTTGATGAGTAACTGAGGAATATATAAGAAATTTGAGTTCTCAAGTTATGATCTTTGGTTTAAAATCTAACCCTCTAAATCTTTATTTTCTCTTTCCAAAATTCTTAGTCAAATCGTGGTTTTATTTTAAGGTTTTTCTGAATCCCCAATATAGTGAGGCCACTATTTTCCCAATTACTCATAGAACATACTTCAACCATCTTCAAGAAGTCACTCGACTCTAGGCCTCACATTAACTATTTTCTCTCTAATATTCCCGTTGTATACTTCAGTTTTCTCGGAAAACATAAAGGAACCAAAATTTACAGATTTTTTTTTTTTTAAATAGCGACGTACATTAATGCCAACATATAATTTATAAATTATTTTAAAAAATAATAATATTTTTCTCAAAACAACAAACCAAACACCAAAAAATTAACACACACAAAAAAAAAAAATTACTATTTGAAACTGTTAAATGCTCCCAAATACATTATGAGGCAGGATCGAGCACTTAAAAAAGGAAAAAAAATAAAAATTTTCTTTTCTATTTTCCTTTTCATCTTCTCAGCAACCAAACATACTATAACGAACGATTTGATAAACAAAAATTTTTAAAAATTGTACGGACCTCGCAATGCCTGCTCGGAGAAATAACTGATGGTGGAGGGAGGAGGGAGATACGGCGGCGTTCTATCATCCACGGCTCGGAACTTGAACTCCATTGAACCGTAGGGAAGATCAGGAAGTGTACAGTAAAGTTAAGAGAAAGAGAGTCTTTCGGAACCGTCGAAAGAGCCTTCTTTCGGCTATGGAATAATATAATAACTGAGTCCGTTTCTTCCACGCGCTAGAATAGAGCGTGGAGTTACTGTTTCGGTAAATTCCTAGATATTCATGAGGTGGTTCGAGTCAGTGTCCCTGTGAGTCGTGCATGTCTGAAACGTTTTATTTAGGTTCTGTGGATGCAGCCACAGAAATACTGAATCTAAGATCGAACCATGATTGCCACGTCACCCATTGAAACACCTTAAGTTGACATATAATCGGGATTTTAAAATTTAATAAAGCGGATTTTCCGTAGGGAAATTTAAAACTTTTGAAGGTGGGACTTATATTTCGTTTTGCTTTAATTGATTCGAATTATTTTATAATATTACTGCTTATCAACCTTAATAAAATTGTTACATTTATTAGGTAATTACTGTATTAGAATCTCCACGTGGTAAACAATAATTTAATTGACCCTAAAACAACCGTGATTTTATTATGATAAGGTTATTTGGTTGTGATTTTATAGCCATTTTTCTGAGAAAAATAATACTCTGGAGTTAAGGACTGTGAGATAGCTCCAAGTTTTTTTTCTTTTAAATAAAAAAATTATGAGCTCTTATAAATAAAATTTGAGAACTATGTTATTTTACTACTGTTATATGAGGTTTTATGAAACCATTCAAGCTCTCTCGACACCATTATTTTCAAGTATACTTAATAATAATTTTTAAAAAATGTCTAAAATATATGAATAATTTTTTAAATAACATTTATAATTAATACAAAATTAATAGATTGATATTTATTAAATTAAAATATAATTAAAACGTAGAATTTTAAAAAAATTGACAAAAAAAAATTATTGATAAATTATGTAGTTCATGCCTAATTTTTTGTTTTGATATTAATTTTATATTAAGTACAATAGTAAGATTTGGATTTTATTAGTTTTATAGAGCTAGCTTTAAAATAATTCATACTTTTAAATGAAAAATTAGTTACTGTAATTTTATAATAGTGAATACATGTAAAAAATTAGATTATAGAGGCTCAAAATCAAAATCAATATTAATTTTTTAAATTACTTCCATGTAAAAATTATTTATATGAAAATAAAAGAAGAAAAGAGTTGATAAAAATTCACATCATGAGAATCATCTATGTAGTTTCAGAATGTATAACATCATTCAAGATGTTAGCATTCCCATGCAAAAGTGGAGTCTACTTTTTATTATTTTTTTTGTTTTACATACTTTTTATTACTTTTTTTGTTTTACATATTTTGAAGGAAACTTGGCCAGATCTTGTTTTGAAGATTGCTAAATCTTCAAAACTGCTTTTACCAGCATCAAAGTTCATAATCATTAATGTTGTTGAAGAGGTGGATGTTTTGGATGAAATTCATCATCATTGTTCTTGTAGGGATTGTTATATGTATTATAAAAATTGGATTTCTTATGGGCTTATTGTGTACACATTCATAAGGATTTAATTGATTAAAGAAAAGGGAATTGTAGAAATTATCAAGGTGGATTGAGTATTGCATCAGTTGTAATGGTGTGGTGGCTATGAAGGCAAGGGTTGGGCGGTGGCTGCCTTTATAATATTTGATTAATATTAAAATGAATTCATAATTTAGTAAAATTATTTTACATCGTTGGGAGGCTGTAATTTAAGGTGTACAAATTATCTAAAATCTTAAAATAAAAATATTTTTGTTCTGATTCTGATCAGGATTCAAAATTGTTTAATGAGAGACAAGAAAAATGATTAATTCCCTTTCATGGGGTAATGTGATTTATATTTCAGAGTTTATTTTTTTTAACTAAGTAACAAGAATGAGATTCACATTTCCATTTGGATCTTGAGTGCATTTCTATTGAACCAGAAGCCCTCTAAGAGTAATTATCATTAATCATCCATACTTTTTGTCTTAATATCATTCTAGATAAAACTTTTACTCTTTTTCTCTTCCGTCATCCTTAAGTTTTTAAGAAATTTCTCAATTATTCAATTACATATTCCATTAGTCAATTAAATGGTAATGCCCTTATTTGTCATAATACCCATATATTCCCCTATTTATCAATTAAATTATATTATTTWATAATCATTAGAAGAAAAGAAAGTCATAATACCACAATTTGTCCTCTTATATTTTTATATAATTATGTTATAAAATATTAATAATTTAATGAAGATAAGATTTGAATAAACATATAAACATAAAAATAAATAAAAATTATCTAAATATAAGTTTTGAAAAATAATATTGTCAATAAAATATTATATAATAAATATAAAAAAATTATTCTCTTTTAAAAAAAAATGCATAATCTCCTTTAATTTAAACCAATCAATTAAGCTAAAATCTAATTAAAATTCAGTTAGTCCACAAACACTTACCAAAAATATAAAATAAATAATTTTGTAAATAATAATTATTATAAAAAAATTTGGAATAACACATTTGAATAAATAAAATAAAAAATATAACTGGATTCTAACTATAATTATCCTATCTTTAAAAAGCTAAGTTATAAAATATAAAAATAAGTAAGGATTCTTTCCTATTTCGAAAAAGAGAAATATTTAAGCATATATAAAAACATAAACCTCTATAAAATTCACCAAAATCCAGATGTGAGGGACTATTTATTTTTTATTTTTAATTTACCATCTCAAGAGTATATTTTTTTAAAAAGGAAAAAAAAGTCTTATGTTTTTAAATTAAAGGCTATGCTACATACTATTTTAATAATTTTAT
>JANLJB010029257.1:0-14185 GCA_026212285.1 Bursera cuneata | reverse complement strand
ATTTTCTTTTTCTACACAAGCAAAAATCACACACCCAACAAGAAGAAACATGGAAACTCCAAACCAAAAAAAAAAAAAAAAGAAGAGTCCACACCACAACCAACTCTCTCTTTCTTCAATGGCCCAGCTGGACCAAAGTTTATGTAGTAGAAGAAAAACAAAAAAGAAACAAAGAAAGAAATGGGAAAGAGAGAAAGAGAAGATATACGTTGTAATGTCTTCGAATGTCCTCCAACCAAACCCACCTCACCTCACAAAACTCTGTCCAACTCTCACACAAACATAAATAAAAACATTGATACCTGAAATACCCTTCTGCAACGCCCCAAAAAAAGTCCCATCTTCATCACTGTCTCTAACTCTTAACTCTCAAAAGAAAAGAAAACATTTTTTTCACCGAAAATTATGTGGGCTTCTTTGGGTTTTCTTTCTTTGCCTTGGTCAGAGTTTCACAGAGAAAACAGGAAAGCAAGAACCTTCCTCTCTCTTCGTCTCTATCTCTATCTCTTTCTCTCTTTCTTGTTTTCCTCTCTATCTCTCCTTTCCTTTTTTTCCTTTCCTTCCCTACCTCCTTCTTTCTTCCTTCTCTATTATCAAAGTCTCCTCTTTTCTTTCCTTCTAGCTCTTGCTTTTTGCCTTCCGGTTCGTTCTATTTCTTTGGGATCTGAAGATGAAGAAGACGAAAGGCGTTGTCGCTTCTATAGAGAAAACCAAAACTCCATCTTTTTCTGTTTATGAGGACCCAAGGGCCAGGTTTAGGCACCAGAGTCTCATGCAGGACTATGAAGAATTATTCAAGGTATTACCTTTGTTGGATTTGTGATATTTTTGGTGGGATTTGATCAGATCTGTTGATTTGTTTGATTTGTTATGGTGGGTTTTTTTCATAGTTTCTCGGTTTTCTAAAATTTGGTTATTATTTTTTTTTTTTTTTTTTTTATGATTCCCTGTTGGTTAGCATGGAGGAAAAAAATAGTTGCTTTGGATCTTCTGTTGGAAGTGATTGAAATCAAGTTTTAAGTTAAAGATGGTTTTTTTTATTTAATTATCTGTTCATCTTCTCTGTGATCTTCTTTGTTTTGCTTCAGTTTCATGCCTTTACATAGTTGATGGGAAAACTAAGGGTAAGAAAAGGAAAGGGAGGATAGAAGTTTGATCTCTGCGTTCTTTCTTTAGCGGAGAAATCAGCTCTTTTCAATTAAGCCTAATAGTGAAAGGCTTATGTGAGAGCAAATTTTTGTTTCTCTGAGTTTTTGTTAGCTCGATTGTGAAATCATCCAAAGCAAAAAAACTCAAGAAATGAAGATAATTGTTTATTGCCTTATTGATGAATTTAACCTACGTGATTCATTGGCTAAGCATCCAATTAAAAATATAAGGGCGTTGTTGAAATTTTTTTTCCCCTCAATTTTTGAAACCTTTACGATTTTAATTGTGCTTTCCTGTTTATGTGTGTGGATGTGATTTTCTGAAAGCTATTTTCTTCTGTGTAGTACACTGGAAAATTCACAGAGTTTGTATATGATATTTTGATGTTTACTTTTTTGACTCCTAAGTTTTTCTTTCACATTTATCAAAATTTGTTTTGTCCACTTGTTAATATTTATCTTTGATTTCCTCGTCTTTGCTGCGCTAATCTTGAACTCCTTAGCTTTGACATATCTTTATTGTTGTGTTTGTTTGGTTCATCCTTTTATTTATAATATGTGAAGTTTTGTTTTCTTTCGGTAGCCATAAATATGTTAAACCATTAAGCACTTTACAGGAAACTGAGGCCACACAAAAGAAATTGCAGATGATGAAACAGAAAAAATTGACCTTACTTAGTGAAGTCAAGTATGATCTTAACTTCAACCTTGTGTAAGTTTACACTCATATATCAATGAAGTTATTATTTAAGCTATGTTTAAATTTTGAACTGTAGATTCTTGAGGAGACGTTACAAATACTTGATTGCAAACCAATCTCCCAGTCCTGCAGCGGAGCGAAATTATGTTCAAGCTCAGAATTCTCGCATTCAAAGTAAAAAAATGCCCAGGGAGAGGAATTACAGCAGAAAGGAGTCTACTTTGCCACGCCCAGCTTCAGGTTATGATCTAAACCAAAAAGGAAAGCTTTACAATGAAAAGGAAGCTACTTTACGAAACCCTGTTCCCGTTTTTGACTTAAACCAGAAGCTGAAGACCTACCACAGAAAGGAACCCGCTTTACAAAATTTCGCACCGGTTCTTGACCTAAATCAGAAGGAAAGGGTTTACAATGGAAAGGAAGCTGCCACTCAGAACCTGACTCCAGTTTTTGACTTAAACCAGATTTCGGTAATTATTAGTAACTAACATGAACATGCATTGAAGTTCATTTGCTAGATGATTAATTTTACTAATGATGTTCTTAATGTTATTTGCTGCAGAGAGAGGAGGAAGAGTCACAGTTTAATGGGGACCCATGGAGAGTAGAAGAATTGAAGAAAAGTTCAATTAGAGGTGGAAGTGATGAGCAGCATAATGACGTGAAGTTATCAGTCTGTAGGAATATGGGAAATGGGGCAAATCGGACGGGGAAGAGAAAGATTTCATGGCAAGATCAGGTTGCTTTGAGGGTTTGAGTTCTTTCTTAGTTGTAATGTAATCAAGGTTTTATATCTTGGTGGGCTTGGAATGTTTTCCTTGCACTGCCGTATGATAACTTATCATTCTATCTCTCTTTTGTAAAGAAAAATATTAGTTTTATATAATGAATATATAGATGAAATGGAGGAATTGATGTCCTGAATCAAATCTGTTCATTTTATCTCCTGTTTGGTTAATGCACATCTTGTTTAGCAGGAGTAACCTACAAGGAGATTTGGAATCTTTTTCCCATGTGAATATTTTGATCTTTGTGAGATTCCTACTATTGTTCTTTGCCTCTTTAGTTTTTGATCGCTAAAAGCCCCTTTGATTAAAGCCTTGCAAAGTTGTTTTTGTTTTCTATATCTTATAAACACACTGTTGCAAAAATGGTTAGTAAATTATTATATTATTAAATATCTTTATACTTTGATGGCCGGCCTACTGCCTAAACAGAAACTCCTTTGCAGAAGAATTCAGAAGTTGGAATCTTTCAGTAGATGAGAATTATTAGACTCCAGGAAATTTCTCCAATGGTCAATTTTTTGTTTGCACTTGGATGTAGCCTCAGTGTAACTCATCTTAATCTTTGTTTGGTTGTGATGCTGGCGAACAAACAATTGTTGATAAGGAATCTCACTTTTTCTGTTACCACACAGATCATAATTCTCTTTTGCTTGTAGGAAGGAACTCATTAATGATTCATTTGGAGAAGGAATATCATTTTTTGGAGCACAAATGGGAGTCGTTTAAGTATTTCTCTTGTTTCCAATATAATGCTTTGACAACTACACACCTCAAGTTTTCTTCTGTGCGAAGTAATTTGGTTTACTTTCAAGCGAAGGAGATTATCCAGTCCTTTTGCATGATTTAAAAGATGTGTCAGCTTAGTATTAACTCATAACTGTTCGAGTAACAGCTGCAGTTAAATTCTGTTCGTTATGACTGTTAAATCTAATCGTGGAAACGGAACTCCTATAGTAGAATATTCTCAGAACAGAAAAGTACTTTTAAGTGTCTCTAAAAGATCATGTATTAAATCAAATGTTTTTTTTTTTTTTTTCTCCAATTAACAACATAGATATCCAATCTTAGGGCGCTTCCAATTGACACGCTTGCTGATTGCTATAATGCTGTCCACATAAATCAGAAGAAAAATGGATATCAGATCATGGCCAAGAAGTTGATGATAATAGCTTGGCGTTGGCCAAATTTGGTTAGAAAACATGGAGTCTAGTGTGTCATCATTTTCTAGTTAGATGCCTATGGAGGAAAATTCTATAAATTCCACGTCATGATTATTTCAAGAATACAAAAATCAGCTCCATGATCACATTGTTGAGCGAGACATGGCAACAGGAAGCACTTCCAACGAAAGTAGAGATTCCAGACAAGAGGCTGCTTTTCTTTTTTGAATCTTTTACAAGTTCGACAAGAATGACAAACTCAAACATTGAACAATTTTATCATGAAGTGCTCATACAAGCGAGCACAGGCTTCAGCTAGTACCCTTGACCAAGAAATTTTTTCAGAGAAAGGTTACATTGCAAGAGTGAACATGTTAAGAGTCCGTCACAGCTATATCAATCCTCCAGTTGGAAGATCACAAGCACTAGAGAACATGAGAAACCAGCCAATCTCATCATAATCATAAAATTAATAACAGAAGACAATTATGTATTTTACACCTGACAACAATTCTCATACATTCAAAGTTCTTCCGAGGTAGAGGATCCCTTCATTTAAATCTTAGGAATCCTTGTTTAATGATGTTCAAAGATTAAGTTCACCCTTAAAGTCTACAATAGATTTTTCTTTGCTTTAATCGATCACAATTTTGACAGGCTTCCGTCAATATTACAACAGAAATATCTTAATCATTAGTAAGTCTGACTTCCAGGTTATATTGATTAACCATTTTGAGTTGCAGACCATCAAATTTAAGAAGTTAAGAGTGAAAAGCGAAGTCTAAATAGAAGTAACGCATAACTTTATAGAAAGTAACTTGTTCAACCCCAAACATGTCTTGGAGTGAAAAGTAGTACCTTCAGCACACAATTCTGCCCACTAAATTTGCCGCTACAGGAGAACCTCAGCAACTGAATCTCCAGTAACACTTTCTGTTGTTTTCTCATTTGCTTCTTTGGCCACCACTTGGTCCACATCTTCATCTTTTGCCCCCTCAATAGGCTCCGGTGATGTGGTCGCGGTGGGAATGAAGATGGTTCTGGTAGTGGTGTCAGAGGCAGCTTCACCATTTCTATTAAGTTTCTGAAGTCGAGCCATGTGCTTTTTTCCTTTTTTATGAGTCTCCATCACAACTTCTGAGAAGGCGCCAATATGACAAAATTCACACCAGAATCTGAACTTCTTCCTATATTCTGGTGTTTTCTCCTTTTTCCTAGTAGTCCGCACCCCATTTTTCTTCTGCTTTACTGCATTCCCTTTTTGCTGCTCTGGTGAGTCATTTTCATTCTTTAAATCTTCTCCATCTTTTATTTTCTGGTCCGAACCACCATCCTTTGTCTTGTTGGTTTTTAGTGATTCCCCTTCTACCTTCATATCCATTTCTGTTTCAGCTGTACCTCTGGTCGCAGCAAGTTTAATTCGCTTTCCAGATTTTTTTGACAAAGATGCAGTAGAACTGTTGCGCACCCTCTCAGCTCTTAGTGCTGCTTCTTTTGCCTTGTGCTTCTTACCTCGAAGATGTTCATTTAAACCTTTCTCACTAGTAGCACTAACATGACACAAGGCACAACTCCAGTCCTCGGGTTTTTTCTCCAAACTCATGAATGTAAGCTTTCCAGCACCTTCAAGTGGTGTTGTTGCTTTCCGCTTTACTCCAGAATGACTTGGCTCTGGCTTAGCCTGCAACATCCTCAACAAAGTACATAAGCAAGGAGTCATTATTGCAAATACCTCATTAACAGTGAAAGCTGCAACACTAATCGCCATTTTCCATCCTCTGCTCTATAAATACATACTAATACTTTCTTTTAAAAGTAGTATAGACTACTAACAACCTGCACTTCTTATCTTAACAATTAGTCTCCAAGAAAAGAGGGCAGTAAAGCAGAATTTTTGAAATGTTACTACATAGGAAATCACTGTCAATTGACAACATACCAACAGTGAGTTATAGAGGCTAAATGCTAGTTACTAAAATAATGGGGATCTCCAAACACTTTCACATAACATACTTTCGATGCTATAAACACTTCTGTAAAGCATAATTTTTAACATTATAAAACCCTTCCCAGGAACATATACTCTTCTAAAACAAACCACATTTTGCTTAAAGGACTTGATTTCCATGCCACTCATAAAACACCAAATTTCTACTACTAGCCACAGATATGCTTCCAGAGCAAACCAAAAGTATAACCACATAGGACAAAATGAGATGGGACAAAGAATCCTCTTTACAAAATGGGATTCGCTGCCCCACCCTAATTTAATGAGAAGGCGATGGGAATCACCACAAAAAGTGCAAATGGAGATGGAAACATCTACACTGTGCTCCGTTTCTTTGCCATTGACATACCTATTAATGTCAACCCAAAAAACTTGTGACAAATATGGGACCATCAACATTATTTTGGAATTAGAACAACGATTAAAGAAAGAGAGTGGACAAAAAAGGAGAGGAGAGATAATATAGAGCTTCTTTATAATATATAAAATAAAAAATAAAAAATCATTAACTTTTGTTCCAGAAGTACATAGGCAATACATTAGCCCAATAGAAAAAGAAGAAGAAAAATTAAATCTATTTTAAGTAACCTAAATCCCTACTTCAACAAATAGTTCCAAAATAAACTCCCAAGTCTTTAAAATAACGAACAGCAAAATAAGGATATATAACCCTTATGCTCATTCTCCGTGAAGCCCTTTCAAACCCAGTCCAATCAAGAAAACAAAAAATATCTTTGAAACTAGAATTCCAACTATAACTACAATGAGAAACTTAGCGAGTTTTCAGTTTCATGTCATAAATTATCTGAGGAACAATGTTACAAAAATTGACAATCAAGTAAAGGAAAAGTTTTATTATTATGAAACTATAACATATGGCCTAGTTTTAACTAAAATGCTAAGATTTAATAATATTAAGGGTTAAGCTCTAAAGAAGAGAGAAGAATATAAATTTTTAAATTTATACCCAAGCCTAAACCTAGAATGAAAATCAATAATAATCCTATAAAGGTAAGATATAATTCTTTCTTATCTTTCTTTATTTACCTTCCAAGTTTATTAGTTCTCCTTCCTTGAAAAAAATCTTGCATTCCATATAATTATCTTTTGTTTTCCTTCTTTTTGGTCCAATTTTGTGGGTGTTTACAAAATCCACCTCCAAGGATTAGGATCATAATATATTATGAACTATAATGGTAAAGCTCCGTCCATAGAATTAAATACACTTATATGAGCAACTAGCACATAAAATGTTATACACTTGGCTCATAGGACGTTCAGGTCTACTGTGTGTTATAAAAAGATTTTAATGCACACAGTGCTTTCAGATTGAAGGGGATCACATGTCCTCACCGCACAAATTTCAAAGCCAAATGCATTAGCATTTGGACACATGGTCAGAAGTTACATATTCTCTCATCAGCAAACCAACCTAATCAACTTGCGAACTTTGACCTCAATGTATAACCAAATGCCAACATGTTTGGAGTTAAATCAAGATAGTGAGTCCAAATGTTTTCCCCAACAAACTATGCCGGTTTGTGCATCAAACCAAGTACGAAAGTTCGAAAGGACTATCTGAATGGGTGTAAAGAATGTCTTAGAATAACCACAAAATAGCATATGAAACCAGAAAACCATACTACTAATTTGGAATTTGATGAGTGAGTGAAACATACAAGAAAAAACAACATCACGTCAACATAAGAACAAAATATAAATAAAAAACGACAAACTATTTAAATTAGAGAGCATGAAAAAGATCAACATGCTTGTCTATCTATTCATTTTCGATTTTCAAATCCAAAATATTTAACTAATCATTTTGAACACCACTTCCTTTTATTGCTTGCACTACCATTACTTTCTTTTGCAAAATGTTCAATCTCTAGCAAATCAAAGTGATCTACCACATCAAGTAACCAAACTTTTCAACTTTCTAAAAGTGTACATGATCTTATTTCAAGCAAAATTGAGCAAGAGTGAGTCTCCAGCTAATCATGCACAGACATTTAAGGACCCTAGAATGAGTTAATATGAAAATGTTGCCAATTACATTCTTTTTCTTTTCATGGGCAATATTTAAACCTACTATCTACTTCAACACTTAAGCTATTCTCCAAGTGATAGAGAATCAAGAATCTAACTTTTTTCCTTTATTTTAGGAAATATGTTATTTTAGGAATATAGGGTTTTGATTAAGATTTTTACTTGTAGTAGTTGGATTCACTAAATGAAGTAGAATTTTGGTTCCTATTAAATTATGTTTTGACCACTACAAATAAGTAACATGTTTTATTTTCAGTCAACTTTGATATTGGTTCTTGATAACGAAAATTGAGCCTCTCTCAATTTATCTAACTTTCTTGTCTTTCTAATTCTTGTACTTCAAGAAGAGATTGAGAGAAAGTGGGAGGAAGAGAAAGAAAGGGTAGATAAGTCAAACTGTAAAGGGTGAAAATTAAATAGATATGAGAGGAAAGCACAATTTTTATTATCAATAAACTAAAAACAAAACACGTTTATAGTGCCCGAAACATAATCATATAGGAACTAGAAATTGACTTCAAATACGCAAACAAAATCTTTTTCACATAAGAAAAACATTATAAATTGAATCTAACTAAAACAAGTAGAATCTAACTCAAAACTATACATTTATAAATTAAAATATTTCCTAAAAAAAATCAAAATTTGGTTCTTGATTCTCCATTAGCTTCTCTTTCACATTACTTTAACTTTCCCCTCTCTAATTCTTCTATTTCTGTTCCCTTTCTCTTCTGTCTCTTGCCTGAGCAAATCACCACAATAACAGACCAAAAGGCAGCTTATGAGTGGTCTTTGGACAAATAAGCAAATGAAAAAAAGATCGGATCCAGGTTCCAGAGATTTTCATACCCATTTCTTAACCCCTCCTCTATCTAAATTCCACGATCCAGTTAAAACTTTAAGGAATAATGTGCATGGAAGGGTACAAAGAAGGATGGCAATCCAGGGAAAAGAATCTCCTCTATCAGTGGCAATTATTTCCCTTTAGAACTGGCTTTTAATGCACAGTCTACAAGTAGAAGGGATACAACATGCATGGGTAGCGAACAGGATGCATATAACATGTCAAAGGTTAATTTAAAATTAACACTAACTCAAAGGCAAGCACCTATTAAAGTAGTTTCATACCTTTAATCTTGCAATATATATACATGCATATAAACCTTATAAATTAAACCAGAAAAGCTTCACAAAACAGTTAAAACTGCTAAAAGTTTCCACCTGAGGACATGAATGTACAAATTTCACCAACTTTGCACCAAGTCCAGATACTTCACACTGAGAACTTAAACACTATAGTTGGGCCCACATCCATAAACTAAAACTTCAGGTAAATGATTTCGTAACACTTTAGGAAGAAAGAACTCATCAAGAGAGTATAAATCCTAGACAACTAAATGAATAAACAATAAAAAGCGTAGAACAGTTACAAATGGCATAGACAGCAATCCTCAATCTTTTAAAAATTATAATAAAGAAGTATATGGCATGTATCTTTAAATCTACAAGAAATCAAGTTAAACGAAAAGTTACATACAATCATTCACATGCTTCCTACTTTAGCACCCGATTAGACCAACTGATCAAAGTTGAAGCAAAACAAAACACAAACCAAAAAATAAATCATTTGCAGGAAATGTATGAATTATCTTATATGAAGCAAAATAAACACTGACCAGTACAATTAATTTATCCTTGTTTTTAGCCTCCAAGCCAGTTCTATTCTCATCAGTCACAACATCCGAAAACCGTGGGAAAACATGAGGCAACACATCAAGTCCCGATCCTAGGCCATGAATCCCTGGAAATGCTAACCTGTCTTCGAGCCAATGGTTGTCAAACCGGTGCATTATCGGGAACCTAGAGTCATACCGCATTGCGAGCCTTTCTTCAATTGGTAGCCTCATTTCGCTTTCTCTACACATTGCCATCTCTCTTTCCATCATCAACTCCCTCCTCACCTCTTCTTCAAGCACTTGTCGACGCATGTTTTCTTCAGCAATTATTTCTTGCCTGATTTTTTCCTTCTCAATCTCTCGCTGGATAGTGTAAAAATCTCTTGGGTTTCTCTGGAAATTGGGTGCTGTCAAGATGTTAGCTGGTGGAGAGAATTTTTGTTAGGTCCAATGGTAGGATTGTTCATTTTATTGCTTAGAAAAATGAGGTAATACAAACAAGTTTGCATGAGAGAAATATTTTATGGTTCTGAAGGTTTTTCTCTCTTTTGTCCTTCTTTACCATTTTCACATGTTTATTCTTAGTTACTGAGAAATTCGGAAGGAGAGCTTTAGGTAAAAAGCCTTATATATAACTTCACTCAAATTTAAAAAAACAAAAATGAAATCTTACTGACCTAAAAAATCATAAGATTAGAAAAAAGTTTCAAAAGAGAATCTCTTTTCATGCATAAAAGTTAAGGGTTGGTTCGTGATCAGAGAGAAGCATTTCAATAACCGAAATACAGTATTTTTTTTATATAATTTGGAGAAAATCTGAGAGAAACAATTTAAAAATAGGATTGTATCAGAAATCTGTTTTTAAGAATCCCAACCAAATGCATTCTCTGAAACTTTTAGTAACCATCATTTTCGAAACACATAATTGTATCTGGATCACAGGCCATATAAACCTAGATTTCTGAGATTCTTCCTTTCGGTCTCAACCTTGTTTTTCTCAGCAACCAAACACTAATTAATATTACTCAAATTTGAAACAACAACTCATTGAACTGTGTCTTACTCAACTTAGTAAAATATCTCTCAATGGAGATTGAGCTGTTAACACACTCAAAAGACAAAAGAGGACTAATTGGTTGATGAGTAACTGAGGAATATATAAGAAATTTGAGTTCTCAAGTTATGATCTTTGGTTTAAAATCTAACCCTCTAAATCTTTATTTTCTCTTTCCAAAATTCTTAGTCAAATCGTGGTTTTATTTTAAGGTTTTTCTGAATCCCCAATATAGTGAGGCCACTATTTTCCCAATTACTCATAGAACATACTTCAACCATCTTCAAGAAGTCACTCGACTCTAGGCCTCACATTAACTATTTTCTCTCTAATATTCCCGTTGTATACTTCAGTTTTCTCGGAAAACATAAAGGAACCAAAATTTACAGATTTTTTTTTTTTTAAATAGCGACGTACATTAATGCCAACATATAATTTATAAATTATTTTAAAAAATAATAATATTTTTCTCAAAACAACAAACCAAACACCAAAAAATTAACACACACAAAAAAAAAAAATTACTATTTGAAACTGTTAAATGCTCCCAAATACATTATGAGGCAGGATCGAGCACTTAAAAAAGGAAAAAAAATAAAAATTTTCTTTTCTATTTTCCTTTTCATCTTCTCAGCAACCAAACATACTATAACGAACGATTTGATAAACAAAAATTTTTAAAAATTGTACGGACCTCGCAATGCCTGCTCGGAGAAATAACTGATGGTGGAGGGAGGAGGGAGATACGGCGGCGTTCTATCATCCACGGCTCGGAACTTGAACTCCATTGAACCGTAGGGAAGATCAGGAAGTGTACAGTAAAGTTAAGAGAAAGAGAGTCTTTCGGAACCGTCGAAAGAGCCTTCTTTCGGCTATGGAATAATATAATAACTGAGTCCGTTTCTTCCACGCGCTAGAATAGAGCGTGGAGTTACTGTTTCGGTAAATTCCTAGATATTCATGAGGTGGTTCGAGTCAGTGTCCCTGTGAGTCGTGCATGTCTGAAACGTTTTATTTAGGTTCTGTGGATGCAGCCACAGAAATACTGAATCTAAGATCGAACCATGATTGCCACGTCACCCATTGAAACACCTTAAGTTGACATATAATCGGGATTTTAAAATTTAATAAAGCGGATTTTCCGTAGGGAAATTTAAAACTTTTGAAGGTGGGACTTATATTTCGTTTTGCTTTAATTGATTCGAATTATTTTATAATATTACTGCTTATCAACCTTAATAAAATTGTTACATTTATTAGGTAATTACTGTATTAGAATCTCCACGTGGTAAACAATAATTTAATTGACCCTAAAACAACCGTGATTTTATTATGATAAGGTTATTTGGTTGTGATTTTATAGCCATTTTTCTGAGAAAAATAATACTCTGGAGTTAAGGACTGTGAGATAGCTCCAAGTTTTTTTTCTTTTAAATAAAAAAATTATGAGCTCTTATAAATAAAATTTGAGAACTATGTTATTTTACTACTGTTATATGAGGTTTTATGAAACCATTCAAGCTCTCTCGACACCATTATTTTCAAGTATACTTAATAATAATTTTTAAAAAATGTCTAAAATATATGAATAATTTTTTAAATAACATTTATAATTAATACAAAATTAATAGATTGATATTTATTAAATTAAAATATAATTAAACGTAGAATTTAAAACAATTGACAAAAAAAAATTTATTGATAAATTATGTAGTTCATGCCTAATTTTTTATTTTGATATTAATTTTATATTAAGTACAATAGTAAGATTTGGATTTTATTAGTTTTATAAAGCTAGCTTTAAAATAATTTATACTTTTAAATGAAAAATTAGTTACTCTATTTTTATAATAGTGAATACACGTAAAAAATTAGATTATAGAGGTTCATAATCAGAATCAATATTAATTTTTTAAATTACTCTCCTATAAAAATTATTAATATGAAAATCAAAGAAGAAAAGAGTTGATAAAAATTTACATCATGAGAATCATCTATTTAGTTTCAGAATATATAACACAATCCATGGAGTTAGCATTTCCATGCAAAAGTGGAGTCTACTTTTTATTATTTTTTTTGTTTTTCATACTTTTTATTACTTTTTTTGTTTTACCTATTTTAAAGGAAACTTGGCCAGATCTTGTTTTGAAGATTGCTAAATCTTCAAACTGCTTTTACCAACATCAAAGTTCATAATCATTAATGTTGTTGAAGAGGTGGATGTTTTAGATGAAGTTCATCATCATTATTTTTGTAGTGATTGTTATAGGTATTGTAAAAATTGGATTTCTTATGGGTTTATTGTGTACGCTTTCATAAGGATTTAATTGATTAAAGAGAAGATAATTGTAGAAATTGACAAGGTGGATTGAGTATTGCATCGGTTGCAATGGTGTGGTGGCTATGAAGGCAGGGGTTGGGCAGTGCCTGCATTTATAATATTTGATTAATATTAAAATGAATTCATAATTTAGTAAAATTATTTTACATCGTTGGGAGGGTGTAATCTAAGGTGAACAAATTATCTAAAATCTTAAAATAAAAATATTTTTGTTCTGATTCTGATCAGGATTCAAAATTGTTTAATAAGAGACAGAAAAAATGATTAATTCCCTTTCATGGGGTAATGTGATTTATATTTATGAGTTTATTTTTTTCAACTAAGTAACAAGAATGAGATTCACATTTCCATTCGGATCTTGAGTGCATTTCTATTAAACCAGAAGCCCCCTAAGAGTAATTATCACTAACCATCCATACTTTTTGTCCTAATATCATTCTAGATAAAACTTTTACTCTTTTTCTCTTTCGTCATCTTTAAGTTTTCAAGAAATTTCTCAATTATTCAATTACATATTCCGTTAGTCAATTAAATGGTAATGCCCTTATTTGTCATAATACCCATATATTCCCCTATTTATCAATTAAATTATATTATTTWATAATCATTAGAAGAAAAGAAAGTCATAATACCACAATTTGTCCTCTTATATTTTTATATAATTATGTTATAAAATATTAATAATTTAATGAAGATAAGATTTGAATAAACATATAAACATAAAAATAAATAAAAATTATCTAAATATAAGTTTTGAAAAATAATATTGTCAATAAAATATTATATAATAAATATAAAAAAATTATTCTCTTTTAAAAAAAAATGCATAATCTCCTTTAATTTAAACCAATCAATTAAGCTAAAATCTAATTAAAATTCAGTTAGTCCACAAACACTTACCAAAAATATAAAATAAATAATTTTGTAAATAATAATTATTATAAAAAAATTTGGAATAACACATTTGAATAAATAAAATAAAAAATATAACTGGATTCTAACTATAATTATCCTATCTTTAAAAAGCTAAGTTATAAAATATAAAAATAAGTAAGGATTCTTTCCTATTTCGAAAAAGAGAAATATTTAAGCATATATAAAAACATAAACCTCTATAAAATTCACCAAAATCCAGATGTGAGGGACTATTTATTTTTTATTTTTAATTTACCATCTCAAGAGTATATTTTTTTAAAAAGGAAAAAAAAGTCTTATGTTTTTAAATTAAAGGCTATGCTACATACTATTTTAATAATTTTAT
>JANLJB010029256.1:0-14175 GCA_026212285.1 Bursera cuneata | reverse complement strand
ATGACTGTTAAACGACCAGGAGAAGAGGAGAGGGTGAGGATGGCGGCAAGGGGCAGTCAGATTCAATCATTTTAAGAGTGTCAACAGAAACTACAAAAACATAAACTAGTTCAGGAAATTCAACCGTGGCTATTGCCAAAATAATGTTTATCATGCAGACAAACAATTAATCTTCAATTGAAACTGTTTATATTATACAGATATATACATATAATTATGATCCATTACAACATTTTTGCTACAATCAACATTATGACCTGTGCCCCTTGACCTTGCTTTGCTGTTAACCTACCAATTACATGAACTAAATAAGAGCATAATTTAGAGAGGAAAAAAAAAAAAAAATCCCAGTGAAGAAATAATCGCCAATCCACATCAAGCGTCAGCCAAACTACAACTACATAAATCTTTCCCACAGTATATCTGCCTTTCCTATGTGAGGGATCAGAAGTCTGATTTTATGAGCTTTGCTCGAGGCTTTATACTAATGTTGTCCAGAGGCTTCGCCTGTTCTACATGGATGTAATCCTTCGTTTTGAGAACCTGACATTTGGTGAAATTTTCATTATAAAAATTGAACATAAAGACTTTATTGAGAACAATAGAAATATCAGACTTGAGCTGGATAAAAGAAATGAAATTGGCAAACGAAACAAACAGAAAGATCCAACCAAAAAAGATCACCCCGACCAACACCAGGTAACCATCAGATTGTGTTCAGTAAAATCAATTACAATATAGTTTCACCACTTTCGACTTATTCTGTCTCTCGCAGTTCAATCTCCACAGGCATAAATCCAAATCTTGTCCCTGTGTGTGCCAAATGTGAGGATGCACTACAGCCTTTTAATTTCTTTTTACCTATGAGGTGATCTTGTAGAAACCTCCAATTTTCAAAAAACTTTCCAGCTTTAAACACACAATTCAATGCTTTCTCAACCCTCATTCAACTTTGTGGTTTTTGTGTAACAAAACCATATATACATCATGAAAAATCCCTCCATACTTATATTAGCCCCGCCCATCAGTTTACCACACAAAGAGATTAATAAACTTGGCTAAATAAGTTCATCATAAGAAGTACAAATATAGAATTTTTTCATGAACAAATCTGCATTGATATGTATTCATTAAAGCAAAAAGGTCAAAACATAATTCCAACCCAGAAAGCTTAGTTTGATTGACATACCAGTGTTTCAAAAAACATTCTTGATGCTTCCTTACGAGTTTTACCAGATAATAGATGGTCCAAAGCAAGAACCTTTTTCCCATGTACATTTTCCCTATCAAATAAAGTTTGCAAGTACTTGGCAACAGCCCTGAAAGAAGCATATTGATGACTGTTAAATAGAGTAACTCCTTGATAAATAAATCATAACTAAAAAAAAAAAAATTGCTAACCAGTTTTTCAGATTGAAAATAAAAACAAGACATGTTGTCAACCCCAACAAACTTGGTAGCTCGAGTACCCTAATCATCTTTAACTATATCAGAGGGCATAATACCGCCCAACAATTTAACCTCTCCACAGAAAAACAAATTGACACCAATTTTGGACAATATCAAGCTCATCTACCGAAAGAGCTAGAAATAGAGAAAAAAGAGCAAACAGGCAACAGGTGGGACAAGCAGGAGAAATTCTTCCATAGTGATAAACACAATGAGCTCGAGAAAAACCAGCCACATCAAGCATACAGACCTGGTGCGGGAAGACCATCCAGTATTATCGAGAAGGCGAGTATCTTCAGCATGTCCATTCCCACCATCATAATCTTCAGCTACTTCGTCATCATCTACATTCAAAAATTCTGGGAAAAAAAATGAAGCAGAAAATCAACCAACAGATGCAGCAGAAACATGCACTGTAAGAAATTCTCACTAGTGTAGAATACAGAATTCCAACATCATAATACACAAGGGTTGTTTTTCAGAAATTAGATGCTATTTCCTGTCCGTGGAGACAACAGAATATAAACCTAATAAGACGTAAAAAGCCCCTATCATTAGGCTTGAGAAATTATGAAGCAATTGCATTGGTTGCCTACAGCAATCTCAAAATTGACCCAATAAGATAAGTGAAACTTTTCCACTAACATGCCACTTCATTCAGCCATCAAACCTAATGGATTTGCCTGTGAAACTTCTAATTGGGAAAATAACTCTAAGGAGATCTAGGAATTCCAAAGCCACAATAAAAAATAGAACAAAAAGAATGGAAGCAAACCTGTATCATTCCCAACAGCTATGTCTTCAAATTCCTGTACCATAAAACAAAAAGCAATTAGGGCAAACCTCGAAATTGAATATGGGACCCCTCACTTCTAAATGTAAGTAGCAATGAAATTGCCAAAGATATCATAACATCAATGAAAAGAAGTCAGACATCCTAGAAATCAACTGTTCTCAACAAATATTGACCAGGAGACCACTGCTAAATTGAGGAATGTAAAGCCAATTCTCCTTCAATTCCATAGTTTCAGTCCACATCAAGCAGCCAACAGTATTATCCACAACAATTATTTAAATTACACAATATAACGACAGATAGGCATATAATTAGGGTTAAACTTGGGAAAATAAAACTTGATTATTGTGGTTCCATATATCAAAATGCATGTCATGGCTGACCAGATCCAGTTTCAGATTAGTTCATTGATTGAGCAACATAACATACAATGGACAGGAAATATTCTATTAGGGATGTGTTTGTGGGTACTACAAAAGCATGAATAGACGTTAAATACTTTTAAGTTCAAGCAGGAAATGAATTATACTGCAAGTAAAAAAGGCACCAGAAAAGCAAAAAAACTAGGGCGACAGCCAAGCATTTGACTACATAAGCACCTCAGCTATGTCGTATGCATTTGCAATTAGATTAGAAAAAATAAATAAGTAAAATAAAAATTCACACGAGTCTCTATCATACACAGCTTAAAGCAAAAAGGCCCATTAAACAGACAAATGCACAACAGAAGAAAACACAAAAAGAAAGTAGATCACTTGTCTGCCTTACACCACAATTCTCTGCAGCAGGATGATCAAAGGACATGATCTCTGCGTCTGTTGCACACTGTAAATCAGCATCGAGAAATATTGGGTTTTCTCCACCATTCAGTGTAGCATTTTTCAAACCTATATCATTTTCAACTGAGTTTGTAGCATCGATTATAGGTTCTTCACCAGGCACATGGTTAGAGATAGAGTTGTCATTCCCATCACAACCCAAGCCCAAAGACAGGACTCCATCCTCATTCACAGCCCCTAGGTTACTATGGTCACCATTTTCAGAGGCCAAGTTACCACCGTTTTCTAGAGATGAAGCTTCACAAGTGTTTGCATTGTCAATAGGCACAGTAAAATCTGTCTGATCATCAGCCCTGTTTTCAAAAGATGCACCAACTTTGCCTTCCTCCAACAGAAGTTCATCCTGTGCTTTCAGTTCACTTTCAGCACCAACTCCTTTTCCATTGCTTATATCTGTTAAAGAAGCAACCTCTTCAACAGGTTGAGCATCTGACTGCTGCTCAAGTGTAAAGCTCGAAACATCCATTTGCAGAGAAGCATCTCCACCATTGGCTTTATCTTCAGCAACTTCAATGCTTCCTCCAACGTCCATTTCACTTACCTTAGACAAAATTTCATTGTGCATTATTTCAAACTCGGCTACATCAGTGATGGCATTTCTACACCCTTGAGCATCAGTATCATGAGGGCCTAACAGGTGCTCACTACCTTGCCAGCTCTCAGTCTGAATGGGAGTGCCAGCAGGTTGTGCTTCACCACTATTTCCGAGAATCACAGTTTCTTTGGCCCCTTCCTCTCCACTTTCTCCAGTAGACTTTGCTACTTCAGGAGAACCATAATTTTCAACAGTTTGAGAAACCTTGATTCTGCTCAGATCATGTCTTTCACAGTGCAAACTCATCAGTTCTGCTGACATACCTGAAAAATATACAAGAACTAATTCATTAATCTTCATGCACACATGAAAACCGCTCGTTTACCTTATGCAATTTTATGTCAGAAAGAACCAAAAAAAAAAAAGGAAATTGTTACAAACCTAGAAGAGGCATAAATAGGATGAATTTTGAAATCCTAACTAAGGTTTGGGTAAAAATAAAGGGATGGAAGGTTTGACAAAAATAACACACATCCCTCTTAATGTCATTAATTAAAAGAATAATCTTCATTACCCGACATAATTCACTTACAACATATCTAAAATCCCCAATGCACCATAAACCCATATAGCTTAGTCTATTAAAATAAGAAGTTTATTTTATTGTTGCCAAACTTTCAATCTTTCCGTTCAACCTCAACCTGAAAGGGAGGGTTTTCTAGTTTTCCCAGAATAAATATAACTTGGAATTTGACATATAGTACAAGAACTTCTGTTACATGAATTGAATCATGAAACTTGCACCACCAAAATCAGATGACAAATTCAAGTGATCTATGACTCACCAGTTAATATGGTTTCGCTGAAAATCTCATCCTCCAAGAACTGTATTTGAATCATCAAAATTTCAGGACAAGTGCAAGGAGCTTTCTTTCGTATCCGACGTATATCTTCAGTATTTGTCAATTGCTGGCGTATTATACTTTAGAAATAATGCAAGCAAACATGTCAGTAGTTTATCATGGGAGGCAAGGTCAAGCATTAGTGAGAATTTAAAACAAGAGAAAATCCAACACTCCTAAGATTAATTAAACATTATTTTTTGAAACCAAAATATTCCAAAATATAATCAAGTAACATGTTAAGCACAACTCAGTCTGCACTTTCCTGAGCTACCATAGAGCCACCTAAATCATATATCATTAATAAATTATCAATAACTAGATCCATTATGCTAATGACTTAAATTGCAAAGTAATTATCATAAATTGTCTCCTTGAAGACAAACTGACAGCTAACAGGCCGCACAGAAAGTTGAGTATAATACATTTCAAGGGCTTTAGAGAGAATAGGAAAGAAAAAACAATTTCGAAAAATAAGGCTGCTTTAGGTTTATACTGTCTTCTGCACAGTAAGTCAAGTTGAACAACTATTGAAGGGCATTGTTAAGCTATTATAAAGAAAAAAAGTTATGTAACTTAAGGATAAACTAATAAGTGGCAATTGGGTCATATTTTTATTTTCTCTCATAAACGTAAAATACATTTTAGGCACATTTTTATTTCAGTTCCAAAAAAATATATAAAATCCTATTTTCTTTCTTTCTTTCTTGTTTCGATAAAATACAAAATTCTTTGCTTATTACAACTAAAAGAAGTGTAAACCCAGAGAAACTTAGAAAAGAAGTAAGAAGTAGAGATAATAGTTATTCACAAGCTTGAGAAAGTATACTAGTAACAAACAGGGAAACAAGAACATACTCGCCATGCAAGACCATGGTATCATCCATAAGCACCTTTCTCTTCAACGCACTAGTCTGGGATGCAGCACGGGAACGTTTTCTGGATGCTACTTCAGGGGCAGGTGGAGTAGGTTTCAATTTAAAAACTGAAGGTCTCCTTCCAACTGAAACAACAATTAACTGAATTAAGTCATAAACATTATTAACATGACATCAAAACTCTAGAAACTTGTAGAATACAGGTCCTTCTAAAAATCATAATGTACCAGAAATGCCATGGTTTTGAAATCAACAAATAACTAATTTGATACCTAAAATAGATGACAGCAAATCATCATCATCCGGGATGGATTCTGAAGCTTTCTTAGATTTGGCCACCCCAAATGATTCAGATGAGTTTAAACTCTCAACAGTCAGCGTGCTTTCTGTGTAACTACGTTTTTTCCCAGAAATAAGTTTGTTTCCGGCATCAACTCCACCATTCCTTGGCAAGACCTCTTTATCTGGTGTAGAGTCAACTAGAAAATCATTTGCTTTATCACGGAGGACCTCAGGTACAGAGAGTAGCTTTTCTGGTGCAGGCAGCTCAGACGTCATCAAATTATTTACATTTTCTAACTGATCACTAGAAATCACATTGTCCAACAGCTCATCTGATTTCTTGCTGTCTGCATGAATTTCTCCACATAAAAAAGGCCCTGACACCTGATTTTTATCCGATTGCATAATGTCTGTTACACAGCACTCTTCACCTAAAAAAATATAAAGATTTAGTAAGGACAACAAACTAAACTTTACGAATGCCATAGAAGTACATCAAATAACATGCAGAAAGTTCATCACACAAACCTTGCACCTCAATTGAAGCCCCATCCCTTTTGAATGTCTCCAATGAGTGTGGCCCAAGTTCTTCATATTGCAAGTTTGAAGCCATTACATTCTCTTGTCCAGGAGAAGATTTATCAGGTTCACTTAGATGAGAGCTGCATGGCTTTAACACATTTGTGACAATACATGGCGTCTCTTCATGAACAATGGGCAGGTTTGAAGTCATGGGATCCTGATCCTCCTGACAAGTATGACCTTCAAGATCAACCATCGCAGACAAGTTAGATTGTGGTAAATTATCAATAATTTCAACATCACTGCCAATTTTGGTCCTCATTGATCCTCTATTATCCACTGAATAGCCTTCAGATACAGGCTCATTGGTAATATCTGTTTTACAACTGGGGTCCTGTGTATCAGAGGTTACATGAGAGCAACTAGGAGATGCATCAGTCCTGTCTGACCTAACCCCTTGGGATTCTACAGAGAGCATGCTCGGCACATTCTCCCTTACAACAGCACTTTGAGTGTTTTCCATTCTCTCTGAACCATCTAATGCACCTATGGTCCCTTCTGAATGGTCTGATACAAAAGACACAGAATTAACCGAGTCTCCAAGTAACTTTACTTGCTTGACCTCCTTTTCTCTGACATGATAGCCATTCTCCTCGGGAAGCATGCCCTGAACATTATCGTAGTTTGAATCATTGTGCAAAGAACAATCCATAGCATTGTCATCCCCACAACGAAAATCAGAATTTCTTAAAGCTTTTACTGTGCTCACCGCAGCCACTAACTCGTTTGAATTGTGATCTTCTGATTCCATGTGATCATCACATGCAAGAGCCTCCTGAACACAGGACAAGTTTGGCTCTTGCACTAATCCAGGAGTAGATGGTGCCTCTGCATACTCAACAAATTCAGCATTGACACCATTGACACCAAGTCTTTCAAGCTGTTCACAAGGAAAAAAGGTAGGAATTATAATGCCACAACTAGAAAAAAACCATTGCCACAGCGTTAAATAAGCAAGAAATTAAATGAAAATGAACGAAAAACTTGAGCCATCATATATTTAACGTTATTAAAATCAACCTGATTTGCACTGTTATTCAATGCTGTGGTTTCTGAAGTTTCATTCATCCTCTCACTATTACTATCTTCTTCAAAAGGTGTCATTGGTTTGACAGACCCCTGAGGATCAGCACTGCATTTAGAGAAACAGTACATCAGAAAATTCAATGATCTAAATGATTTCATGAACAAAATAGAATCTAAACTACCAACAGCATTGACTGCTAATTAAGTAATGGCCTCTCAATCATAAGAGTTTATGTAATTAACAAAAATAATGGGTTAAATAAAATTCCTCTCGAATCATAAAGAACAAGCATAGAACATATCCGTAACCTAAATCTCTACTGCATCATGCACTGGAGTAAGTTCACAGAACACAAGTATTTTCTTCTTCCATATCCTATGATGCATCTATATACTCCAAATTTTTTTTAAAAGGAAAGAAAATAGTTAAATCATAGATATATCGAGCTTACTTGGAAATGACACCATGCCCTGCAGCTGTAACCTTGCTTAATAACAGCTCCTGTAATCAAATAAAAGAAATAAATGACCAACACGTAAAAGCAGAAATTAAATAACAGCAATTTCAGTATAAGGTTTATGGGAACAAGTAAAAGCCACCAGGACTTCTCATCCTTTGTGTGTTCTTATTCAGGGGGAAGAGTGGAGACTAATGAAAAAGAAACTTTATCAACTACACGATACGACAGTGATTGTACAAAATTCAAGTGCAAAATTCTTTTCACCACTCTACAGCAAAAGAGAGAGAGAGAGAGAGGGAGAGAGAGGAAAATTTGCAGACAGGGTACTTTAAAGAACTACATGCAAAAAAACTCTGAACAGCTGCTTATCACTGTATAATGTCAAGGAATGTGATATTAAACCAATTAAATAATATCTCTATATGACAATGTGATTTTCAAGAACAGGAACTGTCTATAATAATCACCTCATCAAGGTCTAAACCAATTTGAGAAGCATCGCCATCACCAAACCGCTCTGGAAAGAAAACAGAAAATTTAAAAAAATAAATAATAATAATAATAATATATAAATGTCTACTAACATTATTCACCATCAAAATGTCCTATCCAAGCTGTGATGTGGAGTAAACCATCACAGAGCCCAAAAGTCCAACTCAGGCAATAACATGTGGAAGTCCTTACCATCCAATCCAAACTGCGAGGTGGAGTAAACCACGCCATCCATTGTATCTTGGAGGGTAATTTGCTCCCTTGCACTGACATGATGATCAACATAGTTACTGCAAAAAGATTAATCTTAGTAAACAGAAAAGGAAAAAAGTTCTTACACTGGGCAGCTTAAAAAATTAGTTTACCACCAATATGAATATGCTAGATTATGCTTCCACATCATAATATCAATTTTTCACTAGAAGAACGTAGTGAATTAATCTGTCAAATATCCAGAAAAGGCTACAACAAAAAACATAAAAATTCAAATCTATGTATCTCGTAGACTAGCTCAACCAAGGCTTCAACAACCTCTACATGGTCAACCCTTTGTAGCAAAAAGTGTTCTTTATAATGAACAATTACATATTGTAGACACTGGCTTTAGTTTAAAATTGAAAAAAAAAATGTATATATAATGGAACTAACCCCTGAAAAATATCATTATCTGGCAGCTCAAAATCATCAAGATCAAAAGTCTCTGGCAAGGTGATAGAGTGATAAGGTGCAGTTGACTCTTCTGGCGGCAAATCAACTGCAGTGGAGCGAAAAGCTTGCTTGATCTTAAGCAAAGCCTCACTGCAATCATCAAAAAGGTAATTCACCTTTCTAGAGTATATCCTCACCACACCAAGCAGAAGATGGCTTGACAACCGAAGTGCAATTGGTACTTCAGGAAAAAGAATCGAGTCTGCTCAAAATGAAAAAAAAAAAACATTATATGTTAGATCAACTAAGGGATGAGTTTGCCAATAGAAACAGAAGGAATGAAAGAAGCAGACTTGAGATTTGATATTAAAGTGCCAGATATTGTATTGTTTCTTTATCTTGAATAATGACGGAACATTCATCAAATGCAAATGCAACAATCAACAATTAATGGAAGATTTTGAACAAGAATATAAACATTTTAAGGAATTCTAATGTGATTAGTTTCAATAAATAATTTTCTAATGAGAAGAATCAATACTAAGAAGAGGCATAACAAACATAATTGAGCAAACATTTTGTTTATGAGAATAATTGATCAATTATTTCACTTAAACAATAAGAAATCCTCTCACCAAGTAAATTAGCTACAAAATTTAATTAGGTATTATCTGTTTTTTTTTTTTTTTTTTTCTGGCAAGGCAAATAGCCTCACAAGCAGGTAAAATTATAAAATCAAGCAAATGAAAAAAGTCACACCAATAAAAGATCATCACAAGGTGAAGGAATCCTTTCACAACGAAAGAACGCAACTATCTAAAAAGACCTAAACGTGAAACAAGCAAAAGCGTCCTGAAAGAAGTCGCATCAACACCTCTTGAAATAAATCCAGAAGTTTTATTAGATGTCATATCCCTCCTGAAGCTTGGATAAGCTCGAGGGCAAATTACATGAATAATGAAGGACTTACTCTTAAATTCAACAAGAGCAAATACCACTAGTATGAACAGGTGATTGAATAAGAATGAAGACTAACAAAGGGGAGACAGCAGCTAGAAGAAGAAATTGAACATGTCAATCTAAAGGTAATGGGCACAAGCCTAGAAGTCAAGCCCATATCCATCCCACTCAAGCCACTAAAATTCCAACAAATTCCAAATACCATGCCTCTAACTGAATGGGTAACATTTGATTAGCTAATTTACAAAAAATTTGTTGATGAGTTTACATCATTTTTTAAAATTCATCAATAAAATGGAACAATCCTGAAAATCTACTCATTTTGACATTAATACTTATTGCACACTGGAATGTAAAGCGATGAAGTTGTTGATATGATAAACCTTTTAAAATTTTGCTGCAAAAGTTGCACAATCTAGAGTCACTAAACATACATGACCTCAATCATAATAATTTATAAAAAAAAAAATCCATTTTCTGAGAGGAAAATTACTTACATTATGTACCTAATTAAGTAGCCAGTGAGGCCATGTATATTCTCCATTATTTTATCATCATTTCAATGAGATAAAATATATTAAAGCAATTACAGAGAACCCATAAAATAAATAAATAAATAAAGCCCATAGATATCACATCCTATATAAAATAGACAAGGGGCATTGGTTTTAACATTCATAGAAATAAAAAAATTTACCAATTAAATTGATTTCTCAAATGAAACTTATTCCAAAACTTCCTCAAATTCACAAATTAGTTTCTCATTTTCTTAAAACATACAATAACGATAACAAAATTCTTGGTAAGACTTACTGTCAGCTTTAGATAGGGGTGCTTACCGAAATAAAAAATTTCATATTCTTACTAATATGGCATAACAAAATACAAAACGCAAGTAGATTAGATAAAATAAAAAAATAAAAAATAAAAAAAAATCCAATAGCACAACATTAAGTAACTATGACATAAGCTTCAGGAAGGAACAAGACAGAAATTAACAAAGTCAACTGCTATTATTTTTCTTCTGCACTTTATTTCATCATATTCTTACGAGGAACTAGAAATCAGTTCAGCAACCTCTAGATGGTGTTTAATAACTGAATTCATATACAAAATATAATATTTACACATCTTCTTGCTTTCAAGAAAAAGCAGGAGAAAGATAAAATTAAATCAAGAATAGAAACTCCACCACTTTATCATACATCTCCAGTATCTTATAGGCGGTACCAAGTACCAACTAAAAGTGGCGAATACAACAAGCTAGCTTAAATGAAGAAAACTTAAATAAGTCAGCTAAAACAAATGAACATAACATTCAATCAATTAAGTAATAAAAAATAAGTCTCAAATAGCATAAAATAGTAAATTACGAAACCAACCTACGGAGACACCAATATCAGTATCAGCCACCTGGTTCTTTCGAAGCTTCCTCTCCAGATGGGCAGCAATCCATATAGTCCCTAAAGGCCCTTTCTTGGCCAATATAAACTGTGAATAAAACATCTCTCACCCCACACTTAACAGAGCCCTAGCTTTCATACACCAAAATTCAACCTTTGAAAATATACAAGCTCCAAATGCACAGTAACAGCTAAAAGCACAACAATTTCACAATGTAAACTCCAAATTTTACAACACCGAACTGAAATTTAATTTTCAATTAGCTTCTAAAACATATTAATGTTAAAAGGACTACCCAATGAAGAAAAACACGTAAGACATTCACCACGAAAAGCGTCAATTTCTCGGTGTAACAAATTGAGCTCCCAAAACCCTAAATTTCCACTTCTATCTAAAAAAGAAGCTCAATTAAAACCCCCCAAATCAGCAACAAACTTGAAACCCTAACTTCCCATACTATACAATTTCCCAACCAAAAACCCTAATTAAAGAAGCTCAAGTCAACAAACGCCCCATATTAGCAGAAACCCTAATTACGCCTTCCCCGTAACACCACCTACACGAAATTCCGGCAGAAATTAAACAAAGAAGCTTCATTTCAACGAAATTTACAGCACTTGCACTCGCAGTAGATCGAATCTCTCAAATTGAGTTTGAAATGAGCTTAGCTTGGACGGGAAGTGAAAACCCTAGATGAGGAGGAGGAACGACGTCCTGTAAAGCGTGCTGACTTTAAATTGAGGGAGAGAGATCGAGGACGGAGCCAATTTAACGCGTTAAATTGATTTGAATTGAAGTTCAGAGAATAGCGAATAATCTATTGAATAGAGAAAGAGAGAGAACAGGAGCGCCTTTGTGAAAGTGTTATTGTTTTTTGATTTTGTTTTTCAGATTTCCTATTTTCAAACTTGTTTTTATTTTATTTTTCATGCTTGTCTGTTCTTAAGGTGTGCCAAGGTTTTGGTTGTCACTATTTTATTGGTTTAAATTTCTGGGGAGATGGGTCCCATGTTTACGTGATAGACATCACACGCTACTGCTTTTTCAACACAACTGTGGACTGGACTGAGGACTCACACTGTTAAACCTGTTAAACTTAAACTCCACTAATTTGTATACCGCCAATTTAAATTATCATAATTTACTACTAATATGTAACAACATTTTAGGTGAGATAATTTAATTTGTACAAATATTTTGAAATTATAATTTATACATTCTTCTTAATACCAAAAATACATTTTCATATTAATTTTTTATTATTATTCGTGACGCCAAAAATTAGCATCAATAGTAACAAGACATATGGAAACAAATTTGAAGAATAGTGAGGTTGTCTTCGATGACCGGATGTAGATTCAGTCTGAAACAGGGTAATATTCGATTAGGGGTCACAAAACGGGAGCTTGGTCGGAGATGATTTTCTGGTGGACTTTGATGTTAGACCAAAGTTGTTTATGTCTGCGAAACAAGCTCTTGCAGTAGTTGAGGATGACTTTGATGTTAGACCAAAGGTTTTCCCTTTCCTTTTGTGTTG
The DNA here is from genome assembly GCA_026212285.1 of Bursera cuneata. Lineage (NCBI taxonomy): Eukaryota > Viridiplantae > Streptophyta > Magnoliopsida > Sapindales > Burseraceae > Bursera > Bursera cuneata. The sequence goes on along the minus strand of JANLJB010029256.1, from coordinate 1,384 downwards.
TATGAATTCTAAAAAAAAGGGATCTTGTCGTTTGATAGGAAATTATAACGACCTCTCTGAATGTCAGGTTCTTGGCTGTCCTCCTCCTTTTCAAATGATGTTGTTTGAGAGCAGGTGATTCAATTGAGAGTGCTTTTCCTATAAAACAAAATAAAGTTCAAAGGGGCATCGGATGTTTCACTAGCGATAATCCTCCTATAATCAAGTTAGTGGGAGACATGTATCAAGATGAAACTGGTTATGCCTAGCTTTGCTGAACAGATTTGTGATAGACATAGTTGATACTAAGCGGTTGGGGGGAGCTTTTGAGTTTGCGGGTGTTTCTTTCTTGTGGGAAGCATTGTAGTTGTAAAGCTATGATAATGTGGGTTTAATGCGTAGCTTTGCAAGTGTTTTTGGTGTTATTTTATATTTGAAATGTACTTTTAATGGAAGTTTAGTTTCTAGTTGCTGTTCATGAATGGTTGCTAAATCTCGTGGAGAAGGGGTCTTTGCTCTTAAATTAGATGAAACTCTATTCACTTTTCAAAAGCATGTACCTCATTTTTTGGGTCGTGATTGCCTTTTTATAGCCTTCTTGGGTGGTGATGTGAGCCTTTTAACTTTTTCTCGGTAGACAACATCAGTTCCCCAATGACATTGTGACCAATGTTTCTTTAACTGAGCTAGGTTCTGCCTACTCGATTGGAAGCTTATTCCACGTGCCTTGTCACGACCTGGAATCCCTTGTATAGGAATCCTGAGGCTGAACTATGTAAATGAGATGTAATGAAATATATACTATGCAAATTATCCATAATTTATACATGAAATATAAAATTTCATATGAATATTCATAAATCTTTTACATAAAGTTTTAAAATACATAATGCATGCAGTGGTTCATTTCTAAACTCCTCGGTAGTCTTCTAAGTGAGTTCTAGAACATCCTCATCCGAAGGCTGACCTCTGGTACCTGTGGAAGGAAAAAGGGATGAGTAAACACAACCCAGTAGGAAATCTCAGAACATACTCAAATTTATAACATTTTAACCAATGCACAACAAAATCAATATACATATATCACGTCCACAAACCATTTCCACTTTTCTTTACAAATCCTCCCATCTAGTGTTTTCTTTAGATCCTAGATAGGCTTGGCCAATCCAAGGTCTAATACCAGAACATCTCAATAGTGCTTTTTTTGGATCCCAGATCGGCGGGACCAATCCAAAGCCTCGCACTGAACTCATAATGGGAGTGTTTTCCTTGGATCCCAGATCAGTTAGGCTAATCCAAGGCCTAATACAAACCCATGTACAATGATCTCCCATCTCATTACCTCTGACATGTCAGGTTTCACTCATATACTTCCCGTTATCATTTCCCTCAACAATTTCATCGT
>JANLJB010029255.1:0-10001 GCA_026212285.1 Bursera cuneata | reverse complement strand
AGTTTGTTTAATTTTTATAAAAATAGATGTGAGAGTAAATAGGGAATATAAGGAAAATATCATTGTTAAGGGCTAGGTGAATGAGAGAGACATGGAAGCTTGGTTATTTTTCAAAGACCCCCCTCCAATATGGCCATTTTGGCATATTCCCCAATTATCAGTTTACAGCATAATATATGAGTAATTATCATTGACCACCCCTACCTTTTCCCATTTTTTCACTCATATAGATGTTTATCTTTTTTCTTTTCTCTCATCCTTAAAGTTTTGAAAAAATCTCTTCTCAAGTCTTCTAGTTAAAAATTATGTTAGTTAACATCTATTAACCTCCATATTCCAATAAATTTATCATTTTACCCTTACTAACACATAAAAAATAACTAAGTTTTAAGGACAATATTAAGTTAAATGATCAAATTACTCTTGAAATAAATACATATATGTGTTAATATCGTCCATGAAAAAGTAATTTTAATATGTGTTAAGGTAATTTGATCATTTAATTTAATATTGTCTTTTAAAATTAAGCCTTTTTTATATATGTTAGTAAAGGTAAAATAGTAAATTTATTGAAATATAGAGGTTAATATATATTAACTAACAAAATTTTTAACTGAAGGACTTAAAAAGAGATTTTTTCAAAACTTAAGGATGAAAGAATAGAAAAATAACAAACGTCTCATATAAGTGAAAAAAGGGAAAAAGGTAAGGGTGGTCAATGATAATTACTCCATAATATATTCTAGTCTCTTAACTTCAATGTAGTGAGAAAAAGCCCCCAAGCGATTTTTACCAAAATATCTGTAAAGGGGTATTTATTTGGTTACTTTCCGTAGTAACCCCAATTAACAGTTTAAGTTTGTATAAAGATTTAAGAATTATTTACATCCTAAATTTTAAATTTTGAGTTGAAAATAATGTGATATTCATATGATAATTACCTAATGGTTTCATTATATTATTAAATGACTTGCAAAAAAAAAAATCAAAACTAAGGAATCTGATTGAAAAGTAACTCAAACATTGAAAATTTAGACATTATGACTATACTTGACAATTTGGTAAACCAACACGTATTCTTTTCTTTTCTTTTTTTTTTTCTTTTTTTTTTGGCTATTGGACACTAATATTCAGCATCTCGATACTTTTCAGATATTTTTCGCTCTTATCAAACGAGACCTTAGCATCTAAATCATTAAAAAAAATGATCAATTTTCAAGAAAATCCCTTAACTTGAATCTTTTTTTATTTTCTCCTATATTACTTCATAACAAACATGATAATTATAAATTACTTTCCTGTTACTTGAAAGATAGAAATTAGATTATAACTTTGGATGCATGACATTATCCACTATATCTAAAGGGTTTTGGAAATTTGATAAAATATCCAAAATTAAGGGATTGGTTAAAAAATAGTCAGACCCCCTAATTACTTGCAAGTCCCTATCCATTTTTATCTAAACTCCCAAATACCCGCATATATATAAACACCTTCTCCCAAGCCCAGGATCGATCGGTCCATGGGTAGAACCATTTAAATAAAATAATTAATAATTAAATAAAAATAGTTAATTAATTTAATAATTAATTAATTAATTAATTAAAATATTAAATAATTAAATAATAAATCAATATTTAATTAAATAATTAATTAAAAATAATGGCCTAATTAAAGAATATATTAATTAAATAATAAAGTAATACAAATAAATAATAAAATAGTAAATAAATATTTGGCCGTTATTTCAAATAATAATAAATAAATAGTATAAATAATAAAGTAGTACAAATAATAAAATAATAACTAAATAATTGACCTTAATTTAAATAATATAAATAAATAGTTCATGACTTTAATAATAATAAATATAAATAATAATTAATTAATTAAGATATTAAATAAATTAAAATAATTATTTAATTAAAGAATATATTAATTAAGTAATAAAGTAATCTAGTATAGATTTACTACCTATTTTTATGTAATGTATATAAACTGAGTTGTAACTTAATGCTAATACTGTAAAAGACTTTATTGAGTGTAGGGTGTTCAAATCATATTAGCTTCAAAATAATATTAACATTTTTAAATATGGTATATGTATAAGGACGGATAGATCCATATTAGTCCTCATGGTTTAGTTTCAAAATAATATTAACATTTTTAAATATGGGGTATGTATCAGTTCATTTTTAACTAGAGGACTTGAGAAGAGATTTTTTTAAAACTTAAAATGACAGAAGAGAAAAATGGTAAAAGTCTCGTATAAGTGAAAAAAATAAGGATAGTCATTGGTAATTACTTATTTTTAAATATGAGACATGTATCAAGACTGATCAGTTCATATTGATTCAATTATGATGTGGATCGATCGGTCCACATATGGGGCATGTATCCTCATCGCTGGTTTAAGCTGGTAAATAATGGTCACCCACATTAGCTTTGTGCAGTAAATAAAGGTGTTAAAGCATAAATAAGAATATATAAAGCTAGCAAGTACCATACATACATTGCCCCGAATAGCCCACAAGATTCCAAAGTTGGGCCTCTAGCGGCTCCAGAATCTGTAGTGTCCGCTATTATTAGAGTCCGATTGATTCTATTTTAAGCCCATGGGAATTCAATATGAAAACAACTTCAATAATTTCAATAAATAAAATAAAAATATTTTTTAAAATAAGTTATTAGATAGTATTAAAAATGACATTACTAAACAGATATTAGTCAAATGATACACTTGTTATTAGAATTTTATTGAAACTAAATATAAAATAAAAACCTCAACTTGGTCTTTTTCTCTTATTTTTCTATCAAGCATTTACAAGTTTTTTTTCCTAGCATACTTATTGTTGAGTTTTTCTAGAAGCTACGCGCTATATTTCCCTGAGACATCAAAGAAATTAAAAGTACTTTCAAATGCAACTTTAATTTTAATTGAAACCGCGTACAAATTGATGGTCTATTTCAAGTCTAAGAAAAATAAATATGAAGGGACTTGGTCTGCAGCGAGGAAAAGACCTTTTCTTTTCAAGGAAAGAGATCGATGGTGGTCTGTGTTTAAAAGATAATGTGAAAGAGACAATTTCAATTTCTTCGTTTACCAGAGAAAAAGGAGAATATTTTGTCATTTAATAAAGTTTTTTAGATCAAAGTTCTTGGAAAATATATCTTCATTACCGACCATTAATAAATACTCTGTCAAAGTCTTCCGTTGGAACCAAAAGTTGGAGAAATTTCACATCCATACAGCTACTTTGAGTTGGACTATTATCTAGAAAAATTAATTCATTAATTAATTAAAGAGATATTTATTCATAATCTTCTTCATGATCCAATTGGGGTGTTTATTATGAATAATCACAAATTAAAAGAGGTCTATATTTTGTCATTCAAAGGGAAGAGAAAGTCAAATTTTATGCACCAAAAAAGCATGATAAAGATATCATGGGTACCTATATCTATAACTAGATTTGATCCTAATCTTTGAAGCTTTTACCATACTACATGGCTATTAGAAGCAGAAAGCATATTAGTTGAGTCCTTCTGACAGAAATATGCAATTAATCATGTTTAAATAATATGATTAGGTGCCAACGCTTCTTTAATCTAAATTAATTAAAGGATTCTTTAGCTACGTGTACCCTAGCTTTGCCTACGATGCAAATTGATTTTAATCTATTGGCATTCAACTCTCTCTTAAGTGTCACCTTGATGCATGCTTAAGATTGCTATAAAAATGTTATTATATTGCCCATGAATTTCTCTCTGTTTTTTTTTTTTAAATTTAATTATCTTATTTCACAGCCAAAAGTCTTACCGACTAGCTAGAGTATATGGCATAAATCATAACATTCATATTTCAAATTTAATTTTTATATATACAGGTAAAAAATTAACGTAATAATAAAAATAACACATTGATGTACGTGAAGATCTATGGTGGTAGCTAAAGTCTCGGACCAATAGAACAATATAACATTCACATTAATTAATTTTATAGAATATAAGAAAATTAATACATGAAAGAAGTTTATGGCAAAAATTAAGATTTAGCTTTATCTCTGTTTTCATTTAAACAAACATAATCGGCTTGAGCTACAAATGAAAGAATAAAATTTAGAATTGTCTTGTCGATAAAATGGTACAAAGTTATTCTATCTTTTGGGGTCATTTGATACCTTTGGCTACAATAACAATATCATTACAAGAAGAAATTACAAGAACAAACTTATTAACTTAACCAGTTTCTTGGAGCAATTGTGAATAAAGCTATCTTAAATTAATACGTCAATCATATGTAGCATTGACAAAATTAATCAAACTTTCTATCCAACGGTGGTCATCATCTTGACAAATTCGTCATAGTTAACTTGGCCATCACCGTCCAAATCAGCCTCCTTGATCATCTGTTCCACCTCGTCATCGGTCAGCTTTTCACCGAGATTGATCATGACGTGCCTCAGCTACACAGAAACAAAATAGAATAGTAAATTAGTTAATAATTGACATAGATCTTGAAGGTCGAATGTTAATATAGAGAATGGAGAAGGTGTTGTAAACATGGGCAACGTTCATGCATGAGTAAGGTACAGAGTACTGATATACGGACAGCAGTATGCTTGACCTAAACTTGGTGAAACATGTGAGATAGAGATTTCAATATCTCTTCTATACGAATACCCAGATAAATTAAGTCCTGAAATGATCCATTTTAATATTAGTATTTTCCCAACATTTCTCTTCTCCCCTTTTTTTAATCTCTAATTAAAAACTTTATGTTGAGAATCTGTTGAGTGGATCGATGGATGCTCAATATATATATATCACAATAAGGCTGTGCTGTAGAGCATTATCTTTAAGATTAACTATTCAAATATGATCTTTTCTTTTTCTAAATAAGTAGTCAATTAATGAGATTATTTTAACTGTGACAAGAGGATGAACTCAAGATTATGCCATGCAGAAATATTGACAATTTTCATGTCTACTAGTATTATATTTTCAAAACAAATGGTGAAATTTACCTCACTAGCCGATATATATCCATTTTGATCCTTGTCAAAAACTTTAAAAGCCTCCTTAAGCTCCTCCTCAGCGTCAGTTTCCTGATAAATTAAATAATAGAACGCAGAAGGACATCCAGTTAATTCATTTCAAGCATATAATCTGCAGGAAAAGCAGCAGATAGTGAAACATGCCATGCCATAAGGCTTGGTATGGTGCGAAGGAAGTTGGTTTGGATTGATCTCATTAATAGTTACCTTCATTTTTTTGGCCATTAAGCTCAAGAACTCTGCAAACTCTATTGTCCCATTTCCATCCGAATCCACCTCGCTTATCATGTCCTGTAGTTCATCTTCTGTTGGATTTTGATCTAAAGATCGAATCACTGTCGCCAATTCTTCCACAGTAATGCAACCTGAATATTCAAAGTATTCAACGACTTTGCATTAGTATGTGTCACGTCAAAGAAAACGGCAAAAGAAAGACTAGTATTAGATCAAATTAAAACCATTAATCTAGCTAATTAAAAACAGAATTCTCTACAGATATATATTCAAGCACGCAGATTAAAATAACAAAATATTTACCAATATTATACTCACCATCTCCATCTTTATCAAAGAGACAAAAGGCCTCTTTGAACTCAACAATCTGTTCATCACTTAGTATATCTGCCATGGTTAGCTAATTGCCTGGAAACCCCTTATAAAACAGCTTTCAAATTGAAGTCTAGACAGCTAGAGAGAGAGAGAAAGAGAGAGGCACAGACACACACAGAGAGAAAGAGAGAGAGAGAGAGAGGGAGAGAGGGGGGGGGTTGATCAGTGATATGTTGAGTATAGCTCAAGCTTAGCTGGGCTTATGTAGAACTCCAATGTGTGTGCAGTGCGGGCAAAGTAATTAATAATATGTAGAGAAATTTCTCTGTCTAAACATAAACAAAAAACGGTATAGTAAAATAAGAAGAGTCAAATCAAGGCTATGACCCGAGTTGGGGTGTTATTCTAATGGCTTTATCAGAAAAGAATCATATATTGAAATCTCTCTCTCTCTCCTTAGCCGTCTCAGACCATGACCCTTCAGCTCCTTTTACACGGTCTTTTTGCAGAAAATTTTGTATAATTATTTACCTCCCCTGTACATTTACAAATCATTAAATATAAACAAAATTTTAAAGACAGCTGTAAGGGTTCGATGTTTAGGAGACACAGCATTCAAAAAGAAGACCAACTGGGTATGGGACAATAGGGAGTTGTGAACTGTGTTTCCACACTTTCAACCCCAGAGAGCACGCTGCGTTGCTTGCACGAGCATATACTTAAATAAGCAATTTCTCCTTTCAATTTGTTTCAATCTGTTATCATATATATTTAACCTTTCCAAATTAATGTTGGGTTTGTATCACTACCTTCAAAATAATATTCTGGTAGTTTCTTAGAGCTCAAAGTAGGATTCAGGTATAACAAAATTTTGTATATCATATTGTGCATTGCACTTCAGTTCAATTTTCACTTATAAATAAACATATTCCTGTTATTTAGGCATCAAAATAATAAGCAAAACCCATTTACCCAAATCTCAATGTAATTGGTCTAAATACGACTTAATTTTACACATTAAGAACGAGCGGTTTGGCCTTATGACAGCTCATGAGCCATGGTTTATTAACACAATCTAATTAGGAAGATGATAAATCGGATTGGATATAATAAACAAGGTTCCCATCTGGGAAGGAGAAAGTTGATGCACGAACAAAAGAGAAGATCGGTTAAGCTAAGCACTGCATGAAATTAATACAAGTGACAGCCGGAGGAGGGAGAGTCATAAATGAAGAAAGCATTAATGTGCTTGGCTGTCTACGCGGTTTGCTTCCTGTTATTTGTTCAGCTAGTCAGCTACCAAGGCGGTAAGCGTGTGCATACCTGGTTCTGTGTCATGCATGCCGTAAGCTATTGAACCGTGAGATTTGGACAAACCCTTTTTCTCTTTTTTTTTTTCTTTTGATGTAATTTTATCTATTCAGGCATTTAACTTGGGTTAAAGAACAGTAGCATGGACTCGGAAAAGCCCTGTTCTGAACTCTCTGATAACCTTTTTGACCATCAATGTGGATTACATTACAAGAACTATTACTTTACTTTTTTGATTGAGATCTTTTTGATTGAGATCATTGATAATATTAGGCAATGAATTACTCAGATGTTAAACATAGAACGATTAAACTGAAAATTAATATTCTACTATTGAGTAGTCATATAGCATGCGGTCCACAACTAAGACTAGCAGCACCACCAACCTTCAAAATGATATGAAATAAAGCGGAGACAAGAAGGAATTGACTGGAAAATTTTGAGTTCAAGGCTTTGAACTCTTCAGACACGAGGTCCATCACAGCTGCTTCCTCTACAATGACAGGCCATGGACTTGTTGACTGTCTGACAAAGATTAGTGAAGAATTACAGTAAAATGTGCGATAATATCATTTACCTAACCCTAACCTTTGGTATAAAATTAAAGACCGCCCCCCTTACTTTTGAAAATACTATTAACCTCTCATATCGTTAAAAAAATTCATTTGATTCAACAGTTGACTTGATTCGGAAGATCACCTGCATCCCTTAAATTTTATAAAAATTATAGAAACTCCTCTGTCATTAGGGAGTCCAATTGAGAGTTTACAAGAGAGGTGATTAGGTGAAAAAAATTCTTAAAAATTGAGATGTGGTATTCAATTATATTAAAAAACGCGAGGGAGTTCAAAAAAATTCCACCTAATAATAATATTTTAATACAGTGAACTCTTTATTTTTCAAACTCTTAGAACATTAATTTTTTACATTTTTTTTACCATTTTTAAAAAATATTTCTTGGAGTACAAAATAATTATTGTTATTCTGAAATTTGAAGAAGTCAATCATGTTTTTTTGTCTTCAGAACTAAGAATGTTACGCTAGACAAGGACTTTTAAAGAGCATGGGGGAAAATAAAATAAAATAAATTAAAATAACAATACGAATTATATGTTGTTGATGACAAGAGCAATCCCCTAGTACTAGTCATGCTCATGGCCCATGTGGTTGGGGTTGGGTCTGGGTCAGAATGTCAGCCCAAGATCACATGCGGGTTCCATGTTTTGCGTTGGCCCAACTATACCCCCAAGGTCCAACCCACACCAACAACTCTTTCCCAATAGAATACAAAAATTAAAATCTTAATTTCTAATTAGCAAATCTTATTAATACAAAGATGAAATGAGACTACTTAGAAAATTGATTAGGAAATACTTTAGAATTTATCGGTATTTTTTATTCAAATGTAAAAATTAGGCCATTTTATTATAATCAAAAGATTCATATTGAAAAAATTAGGATCATTGGCAGGGAAATTTTATGATTATCTATAAAAATTTTATCTTTATTCATAATTTTAATATTTTCATATAAAAAGTTTATTATAGTTGTTAAAATCTTAGGCTCGGCCATCAGGATGGGTGCCTAACGAACGAGAAAGCCCTACTAGTGACGTGGCAGGCATTGATTTGGTCGCCAAATTCCAAAACTCTCATGTAAAACGAGTTTAACGACGAACTTCCCATATTTTTTGTTCTCACATTCACTCAGTACCTGTAAACTGTAATCACTTCTTGAATCTCGAATCTGATCCGTCTCGATCCTAGTTTGATTTTGGCCTAAGCAAGCCCAAGTTCAAATTCAGCCCACAAATCCAAAATTGATAATGAATCGTCAACTTCGACATTGTGATGTTATAAAATCCAATTAGATGTTAGTTAATTGGATTACGTAGCCTCCTAAATAAAGGGTTTAATTATACTTTTTGTAATTGTAATTTATTGTATTTTTGTTGTAAAATATTTGTAAACTTTTTACATAATATTATAAATTTTTGTTTGGCACCTAGGCATAGATTCATTTCACGTCACGGTGTCAACTCTCTGCCTCTTCACCTAGCTAAGTCAAAAACTCGACGCCTATGCGTAGAATGAATCCAAGCTGCAGTGCCAACTTTCTGTCTCACGATGTCTCAGCGTCGAATCATTTCATGCCTAAGCGTAAATAGGTTTTTCTGATTTTCTGTCTTAATTTTATTATATGTAATAGTTAAATTGAGTGGATAATTTTGTCATTCCACTCTTTTTGTAAGGCCTCCCTATATAAAAGCCGTTCCCATTTGTATTTAGAAGCTTTTGATGAATAAAAAATTTGATAAACACTTTGTATGTATCTTTGAGAGTGTTCTCTCATGTGTATCTCCTTTATCCAATTCTAAGCTAAGGAATATGTGGTGGATTAGTTTCAAGTTGGTGGACTTAGTCCTTTATGCTTGAAGTTCATTTGGCACATCTTTTATTAAGTAACTCAAGTTATTTTCTTGTGTTGTTTTGTGGAAAGCTTTCAAGCTTGTTCTTGTTGTGAAGTTCTTATACATGTTGTTTTTATTGAAGTTGTTGTTGTTTAGTTGAATATTGTTGTTGTTAAGGTTATTTAAAGAGTTATTCGGAGTTTTTCATTGGAGTTCTTTTAGTTGGTGTGTTTAAGTAAGATCTGACTCAAATATTTGGTGTATCTGCGCTCCAAAACGGATAAGAATCTCTCTCCCACTCTCTTCCTTCTGTTGATGATGTGCATTTGATAATTAATGTCGGTTTAATTTAACTGCAAGCTATGGTGAAAATATACTCTTTTAACTATAAAAATTTATTTTGCCCTTTTGCTTTAGTATGGTGATTTCTCAGATGAAAATGGTAAGCCATTAGGGCCCTTTTTGTAACTTTTTATCTTTTGCAGTCTCGATTTTCTTTCCATTAATTCTCAAAGCTTAAACCAACTAATTCGATGGTTTTTACCTTTTAGGCTTTGGTGGAGAGAGCAGGGGCGTACCCAGGAATAAAATTTAAGGGGGTCAAAGGTTAAAATAACAATTAACATAAATAAAAATATTTATATTGATAAAAAATTCTCGTTAACTAATAAATT
>JANLJB010029254.1:0-14170 GCA_026212285.1 Bursera cuneata | reverse complement strand
GTCACCTAATCGACCGTAGAGGCCGATTTTTACTTCACTGTATGTAATTGGTCTTTTATATATTACTTCTGGTAGAAATAGTTTTAAAATGATTTGAGATAGTATGAATATGTTTATGATAAGCTGAACTTAAATTATTATATTTCAAAACATAAATAGTTATAATTATACTGATATTTTCATTATCTATTATGATATAGATGTTATGAATTATGGTGTAACAGTATGGTAGACGATTGATATTTATATAAGTTTATATGAATATTATTTGAATCAAATTTGTCATAAATTTCTTATAATATTTAGATTAGTTAAAAAGTGAAAAAAAAAAAAGAAAAAAAATAATGTGTGAGAAATATGAAAATTCATATTTTATTATAATAATAATATATATTACTTTTTATTGTAACTTATTTTATACATTTTTACGATGAATAATTTAAAAAATTGATATTAATTATGATTCAAGATCTTTATAATTCAAATAACTTAAAAAAGAATCAGATTTTGATTCTATACCGAACAAACACACGAGAAATGAATAACGATACCGATTTTAATTTTAGAGTTCAAACTAAACGGACCCTTATTGTCTAATGTTTTAAGCTGTTAAATTTTATAAATGCATTTAATAAATCATGAGAAATTTGATACTTTAAATACAAAATTTAAATAAAAAATTAGTTAAGTAAATCTAAATTTTGAAAAGAAATTACCATTTCTTAAACACTGTAGAAGTTAGTTTTTTTTTACATTTTATCCGCTGCTACGACTGGAATGTAGTGCCGGAACCGAAATAGTGTTACTGAGCGAAACAGCATCGTTTCATGCTCCTCATATAATTTGATGTGAAACGTGGAGGTCCCAATCTTCTGCAATGCCGACATTGGCAACATGTGATTTAATGAGTAGATGAGTTCTGAGACTGATAGTACCCAACGTCTGGTCAAAATCGTTACACACAATTACACGAACAGTCAAACAGTACCCACTGGACCCACATTGTAGGCCCATCTTGGCCACGTGAAAAGGTCAGAACTCACACCATCATCAGAACTCTCTATTATAATCTGATCAATTCTGACACTAAACCAATCTTCCACCGTCCATGTGTCACCCACTGAAATTACACACCACCTCAGTTACCGTTAAAAGGACAACCGTATTTCAAAATCAATTCTTTTTTTCTTTGTGGAGAGCAGTTACAATATGCATCATAAATAATTATATCTTTCTTTTGTGTCACCGAAACTCTTCCCTAGATTCCATTGTGAGCAGGGCCTTGTTTACTGAGTTATCAAAATCGCTGCTTTCTATGTAAAAGGTTATTTTATTTTATTGCATTATTATTTATTTATTTACTATTACTGGAACTGCCATGCATGTTGGCTGGTTCAGCTTTCAACAATGAATAGTTATATTTAGTATTTTAAAGTAGGATGGATCTGAACTTTTTTATTTTTTAGGCTCTGCAGATCTCAAAGATTCATGTTTTAAGGTATTATTCTCTGTAGATAAGTTTTTCCTGCAAAACCCTCCTGGTTTTTGTGTTCTTGAGCCTGAATTGTCTGTCTGTTCACTGTTCTCTGTGGGTCTCAACTTGTATCAAGTTCTACTTAATTAGTATTTAATTACCAATTACTATTTAGTCACTAATGCATAACATATAGTATATGCATTTAGCTTTTGATTTGGGTGCTTTTTATTTTCCTGTAGGTCCATTGCTAGTTGCTGCAGGAAGAGAAGCTTCAGATATTATGGGGTTGCTGAAGTGCATTATTGCTTTCTCATTGTTATAACATATTTGGCAATTTGTCTTTTAATTACTTTTGTGCAAGGAACAACATAGTTTCCCTATCTAGTTGGAGGGGAGGATTTAGTAAGGAGTTTGGCCTAGCTATATATGAGTCTGATAATTTATGCAACAAAAAAAATCATTAAGTTTACTTCTGTGGTTAAGCTTCAAGGTAATTTCTTCTCATTTATAGTTACTGTTTAGTACATTTAAGTTTGTGTCTTTGTGGGGGCATAAGTCTGAGGACTAGTAATTAATTTGCAAGCCCCAGATCTCTTTCTGGACACACCTGAAAATCTGAAGTGATTAGTATGCAACTTAGAGACGATTCTTCAACATAGAGAGCTGAGTAAAATCTGGTTTGGTACTTGCTGTAGTGTGTCTCCGTGCGTTGGGGGAGAGAGAGAAGAGAGCTTCAAAGGAGAAAAATGAGATCTAGGGATGACAAGGGAAGCTACAATCATGGACCAATAAAGGAGATTTCAAGTAGCAGTGCTATTAGTTTTGAGTTTCATAAAGGAAATAATGGAGCAAAGCGCAGTTCTCAGCATAGAACTGCGTTAGGCAAACCAACTCCATCAAAGTGGGATGATGCACAGAAATGGCTGGTGGGTTTGTCAAGAGGAGGAGAGAAAAGTGAGTCCAAAACCAAGCCAAGAAACTCAAATGCTGATGACAGGAGACTAATAGCTCCTGTGCCACAAAAGGAACAAGACTACTCAAGTGATGATGATGAAGGTGAAGAAAAGCAAAAGGAGAGCATAGATGCAATGGCAACTCAGTATGAAATGGAAACGAAGAATGTGGATTGTGATGAGTCAATTTGGCGAATCAATAAGGCTGTGGAACAAAATTCAACCTCAGCTATTAGATCAATCTGTCTGAGGGACATGGGGACTGAGATGACACCTATTGCAAGCCTGGAGCCTTCAAGGACAGCTACACCTATTAGAGCCTCGACTCCGGCTGCAAGGAGCCCCATAACATCAGGATCCTCAACGCCAGTCAGGTGTCAACATGGATTGCAGGGTGCTGAGGGCTATCAAACTGGTCCAACATCAACAGAGAGCAGAGGAGAAGCTAACCCTGCTGCCAGGGGGATTGGTGCCACCAGACTGTATGGAGATGAATCCTATTGCAATTTAGCTGAGAACATTAATTCTGATCGAGCTCGAAAGACGAACAATTTGGAGACCCAGGCGATCGCTTGGGATGAAGCTGAACGTGCCAAATACATGGCCAGGTGATATACTATTATGAAATATTTCTTGGGCTACTAACTATATAGGTCTCATTAAGCAACAGTTTAGAGTTCTTTTTACTCAACTAGCCAAAGTTAAATATGCAACAACGTTGAGTATCTTCTACTCATGTTAAGATTTTAGGGCCTAGAGAGTGAATTTCTCAGATTGTTAAGGGGCCACAATAACTGAGTTATTGAAAGAGCTAATATGATGTGCTTGTAAATTAATGTGTTGTAGGTATAAGCGGGAAGAGGTGAAAATACAAGCATGGGAAAATCATCAGAAGAGGAAAGCAGAACTGGAAATGAAGAAAATGGAGGTATTAATCCTCTCAACTTGCAGCTGAAGCATGTTGTAATTTGTTGCTTACAGTTCTACGCTCCTGAAAATATCTCAATTTTGTTTATTTCGACGTCTCTTTTGAGAATTGAGGGAACTGTAGAGATTTATTTTGTCCATGACTAGTTCAGATGGTATAAAAGATTTTCAAATTAGCCGAAACTCTAGAAAGAGATAAAAAAAAACCTGATTACCAATTTTGCATAAACTGTTCTGTTGGGTGATCAATTAGCTATCCAAATACAATGATCCACATTGGAGCAAAGCTGCATCTTTTTTGCTATCCTTTAGTTGGCTTAAATCCCCTAATTGCACATATGCAATCTCGAAAAGTCCTTAGAAGCTCGGATGAATGAATGAACCTGGAAGCAGAAGTCTTACATGTATATAGGCAACAAGTGCCTCTTCCCTCATTGACGTTTCAATTTACTGAAAAATAGTCAAGTTTTTTGACTGCTTGTGTATTCCTCCTAGGTGAAGGCTGAGAGATTGAAAGCGCGGGCACAAGAGAGGTTGACAAACAGGCTTGCCGCTACCAGGAGAAAAGCTGAGGAAAAACGTGCAAATGCAGAAGCCAAATTGAATGAGAAAGCTGTAAGGACTTCTGAGAATGCGGACTACATAAGAAGGACCGGTCACTTGCCCTCTTCATTTACTTTTAAGTTACCTTCGCTTTGTTGGTAGCAGAAAGCCTTGCAGCATATTGAGATGTCAAATCCGCCAATAATTGAACTTGTGTATTTATGATAAATGCTGATGGGGTTGGTTCGTTGAATAAATGCTGAACACCCCACTTTGATAATTAGGCATTGTCATAATCCTTAGCCTATTGATCTTATAATCAGACAAAGCAAAAGCTTAATGAAAATGTTCATATTGGAAACTTGTAAGATCTCTCTCTTCACAAGCAGACACTTACAAAAATGTGTTATTGTTACTTGAAGTAAGCTTCACTTTTGTGGGTGTTCAGTTGCGTTAATATTCATAGGAAAGGAAATTGCATTCCGTAGACTCCAATCTGTTGTTTAGTTTGGGTAAAAAGAAGAGGAAATTTTCTTATTAGTTGAAATCCTTTAATGAAAGTTGACCATGAACTCCACATTAACTTTGATACTATTATTTGGGTCATTTCGAATATGTGTTGGTTTATCTTCGTTTGATCTACGTTATCTGTAACATTAATGATGGATACAGATATATTTGTCAAAGTAAATCAATGATTCATGTTATAGCTATCTTTTTCCAAGCACAAATTTACAGGTTAAAGCTCATTGAAACTCAAATGTTAGTCCTAATCATGGTGTTTAATGAATTTGTTTGATTTATGGTCAGCCTACCCTTGAGGATTTCTTCTGGTTGGTACGCATTTGTACATCATATTCAAAGTCTATGGGGTGGTATTGCACCTTTCCTTTAAAGGAAGATGAATCTTCACCTCCTAATGATGACTCTATCTTAAATGCAAACATATAACTATTTATCGTTTTAGCTTCTCTTCCAAGCTTAATTGTAGAAGAAAACTTAATTTCTTACATTTCTCAACAATTATTGATTCACTACAATCTAACTGTTGTAAAAAAAAATAATAAAAGATAGTTACCATTGATGCCAACTCAACGATTTTCTAACAATTAAATTACAGTGGATCAATGATTATAGATGATTTGAAAAATGAAATTACAATAGCCTAATCCCTACTTAAATATCCGTCAAACCTATTACATATGAGTTTAAGTTTTTGAGTGAATTGAACCATTTAATATGGCATCAAAATTAAGAATTATGTTGGTTTTGGGTTAGAACTTGCCCGCAACAATTAATCATGTGATGTATGTTGAATTATCTCAAATGTATAGTTATTTATCCATGTATAAATGATTTTCATTCTAGGAGAGTGTATTTATACTTCTATATTTAATTTTTTAGGTGAATTGATTATTCTAGAAAAAATAATAGGTATTTTTAATTTGTATTCTTTTTTTACTATTTGAAAAATTGATAATATCAAATAGTACCCTTATATTTTGACCTAATCTCAACTAAAAAGTAAGTTTATCATTTTCATCAATCAAATCTCTAAGGTTTGCTTTTTTTAATCAACTGTTAATTTTAACTCTTAAAAATACATATTTACCTCGACTGAAATTTTTTTTCTTGATTTTAAAAAATTTTAAAAAATAAAAAATCTAAAAGTATAAATTTACTTATTATGGGAGTATAATTTGTTTATTTTTTATTTATTATTTTTTGTGTTAAAATTAAGGAATAAAATTTCAGTAGGGGCAAATATATGGGTTAAAATTGACAATTGATTAAAAAAAGTAAACCGTAGTGGTTTAGTTGATGAAAATAATAAATTTATTTTCTGCTTGAGATTATGTCAAAACATAAAGATACTGATATTGTTCCATTTGAAGAATAATGGAAAAGTTATCATACATAAATAATTTTAACAATGATAATAAACATTAAAGACATCATAAAATAATTATAATAATAACAATGACACCTCAATTCATCCAAATGAAAAATACTATGCCTGACTTGTTAACAACAACTTCTCAGTATAAGATGGTTTATAATTTATTGGCTTTATTAGAATTCTAACAACAATAAAGGTATGATAACTATTAGAAATAAAATAAAAATATAATTTCCCAAAACGCACTTTTAGCCTTTAAGACGCGTTAAAATTTTAAAAATTATGTATTCTCATTATAATAATTATTAAAATATAGCTAACAACACAATTTTTTATTTGATTTGATGACTTTTTAATAAAAATACGCAAAATTTAAGATTCTAATATATGTATATGTATTTAGGAGATAAGTTAAAACTATCTTTTTTTAATCAAAATGATTTTAAAATTAAACTTTAAAAATTTGATGTTTAAACTGCAATTATCGAAAATAATATTTAATGGTGATTTGTTAATTATTAAAAATAATAATACCAAAAGTTGAAACTAAATCGCGGTCAAATTGTAGTTCTGCAAGAATCTGTGCGAGCCCAATGATATTTTCCAAAGATTGAGGGGTCGTGAAACATTTTACAATATCTGATAAGTTAAAAAAGAAAAATAATAATAAAATCGAGGCCATCAAAGTACTTTGGCGATCACAAACGCGACCTAAAACACTCTTCACCGTTTCCTCCTTTCCTCGAAGCTGCTCTCGCCGCTGTCAATCTCTCTCTCTTTCCCTCTGTTCTGGTTCTGATTGGTAAGCGCATCGAATATTCTTTATCTTTCTATGAGAGATCAAGATTCTATATCTTTCAATTTCTAGGGGTTTATCTTCTTCGTTTCTCGCTTCAATTTCTAGGGTTATCACTTTCGATTTCGAATTGTTTACCCGAATATAGAGTGATCACCTCAAAAATCTTGGATTTGATATTATTTTTTCTTTTCTCTTTACCTTGATTCCTTGCTTGATTGTGTATTCGTTGGATTAGGGTCTGAATTTGCGTCGTCTTAAATTTTCTAAAATTGAAAAAAAAAATTTATATTGATTGTGCCCTGGAATTAGGGTTTCTGTTCGAGTTTAGATTTTATTCATATTTATGGCGGCTGGGAGACATGGGGGTTATCGTGATAACGAGTTCAGGGACAGAGAGTCTGATTTTGATGTGTCGAGGCGCGAATATGCTTATTCCAAAGAGGAATATGATTACGACCGGATTAGGAACGTCAATCATGAGAACAACGAGCGTGGTCGAGTTCGCTATGTGAGAGATAGGGTTAGGGTTAGGCAAAAGGATATTAAAGAGAGAGACGTGGTAACAAATGGTGGTTATCGCTCCTCTTCTAGTAGAACTGATTCGGGTAGCAGTGGTGGTGGTAGTGGTAGTCGTGGGCCTAAGCAATCTGAGTTTTCAGTTAAGGCTATTGATAGGGAGCCTGGCGAGTTGTCTAGTGAAAGTGGATCTGATGAAGCTATTGAAATCGAGTCTGAAGCAAAAGGAAAGGATAATGAAGTTTCCAAGGTGGTACAGAATGGGACTCGATCTCCTTTGGAGAAGAAAAGAAAGTTTTCACCCATAGTTTGGGACAGAGATGATAATGGTTTAGTTAAAAGTAGGAATTCACCAGTTGTGACGGCTCTTCCTCCTCCTCCGCCTTTGCCCAAGGCATATCTTAAATCACCTAATATTCTCCCCGAAGGTGGTGTATATATGTCTCCCCTGAAGAGTAGTAAAAACCAGAATTTGCAGTCTGTTTCACCAATTAACCCTCCTGTGGCTTCTAGGTCAGTTGAGTATGCTGCCTTTGAGTCACCTGTGGGATTGTCTTCTTCACCGTTGAAGGAGCAGGAATGGGGTAACGGTCAGGAAGCGGAGCAATTAGATGATGAAGATTATGTACCGACCCGGAATATATCATCTTCAAGATGGGCAGCTGGAAACAGTTCTCCAATTGATGAAGGTGAAATCTTAGTAGATGAAGAAATGCCTAAAAGGAGGAAGAAAATGCCGCTTTCAGAGTCTTTGCAGACCAAAGCACGGAGCAAATCCATCAGTCCTGAGCTTGTTGACATCGGGCGAATAGGGTCTGAAAGATCTAGATCAAGGTCATCTGAATCTGGTGAACAAGGCCAGCATCCTAGGACTCTAAGTGGGGATGAATACCGTGGTAATGATTCAGAGAAGGATGATTATATGGAGATTGACGAGGAAAGAAACAATGATGACATTGGTGTTAGTGGATCAGATGCAGATTCGGAGGATGAAAATGATTCTCACGAGACGGTAGAGGCTGCAGCACCTCCCCAAAGAAGTATAAACATGCTTCGGGGATGTAGAAGTGTGGACGAGTTTGAGAGACTCAATAAGATAGATGAAGGAACTTATGGAGTTGTATATAGAGCTAGAGATAAGAAAACTGGGGAAATTGTAGCATTGAAGAAGGTAAAGATGGAGAAAGAAAGAGAAGGTTTTCCATTGACTTCTTTGAGGGAAATTAACATCCTTCTTTCTTTTCATCATCCATCAATCGTGGATGTTAAAGAAGTTGTTGTAGGAGGTAACTTAGATAGCATTTTTATGGTGATGGAATACATGGAACATGATCTCAAAGGACTAATGGAGGCAATGAAGCAACCTTTTAGTCAGAGTGAAGTAAAATGCCTCATGCTGCAGCTACTGGAGGGTGTCAATTATCTTCATGATAATTGGGTGCTTCATAGAGATTTGAAGACATCAAACTTGCTTTTGAATAATAGGGGTGAGTTAAAGATCTGTGACTTCGGATTGGCTCGTCAATATGGGAGCCCATTAAAACCATATACTCATTTGGTGGTTACTCTTTGGTACAGGTGAGCTGAACATTCCCATTTTCTCCTTTCGATTTTACATTGTTTACCTAAGTGCTTCATGTCTGGTTCATTTGCTGTGATCTCCAATCTTTCTTGTCTTTGTTCTTCAATCCCAATTTCATATTGTACATTTTAAATTTAACTTACTATGATTGGATATTCAGCATGCCCCTTGTTTGCATTGTTTGTTGGTGTTTGGATGTTGTTTTGGTCATTGTAGCCCTGCTTCAGTTGGTTAGTTGTCAGTTTATTCTTAGATTTGTTGATCATGATTAATATCTGACTTGGTGACCCCTTGTGTCATGATCACATGCACTTGTTAATCTCATGGTGGCGTTGCACAGTTTTGTTTGCCATTTGATTCAGCCTTCACTGTTTCATTGTTTGTTATTTGCTTACTAGAAGTTCAGTAATGAGTGACTTTCTGAACTGTTTAGCCATGCATTTTTAGTCCCTTTCTGCACATATTTATTATGTTGGAATATTTTGATATGGTCTCTTTGCTTCTAAACAAATGTACACTTACATGCATACACATCTGCAGGGCACCGGAACTTCTACTGGGAGCTAAACAATATTCAACAGCAATTGACATGTGGTCATTGGGTTG
The DNA here is from genome assembly GCA_026212285.1 of Bursera cuneata. NCBI lineage: Eukaryota > Viridiplantae > Streptophyta > Magnoliopsida > Sapindales > Burseraceae > Bursera > Bursera cuneata. The sequence continues at coordinate 4,867 of JANLJB010029254.1, read as the reverse complement.
TATCATGGCTGAACTGTTATCGAAGGAGCCACTGTTCAATGGCAAAACTGAATTTGATCAACTTGACAAGGTAAATCTTATTCAATGCCTCAAGTGTAGGTATATCACTTGATTACGGCTTCATACTGCTCTGCTGCTGGAGTTGTGCTCTCTGTCCGTGTCGGTCAGTGGTCTTATATCTATATTATTGTTTTTATGGTGGTTGCAGATTTTTAGAACCCTTGGCACGCCAAATGAGACAATTTGGCCTGGATTTTCAAAGCTGCCCGGAGTTAAAGTCAATTTTGTCAAGCATCAGTAAGTATTAATTCTTCATTATCTTTCTTGGTGAAGTAAGTTGACCATGACTCTGAGATTTTCTTATTCGTGCCACTGTTTTCCCAGGCTTCCAGCTTTGGGTGATTCTGATCTGGCTATCTGGCCGCCATTGGTGAAAATTTTGCTTAGACAGCTTCTTTTTCTTGTTTGTATTAATCCCTCGCTTTCCTGTTTCAGGTACAACCTACTGCGCAAGAAATTCCCAGCGACATCTTTCACTGGATCACCAGTTCTGTCTGATGCTGGGTTTGACTTATTGAACAAACTTTTAACTTATGATCCTGAGAAGGTAAATTTCTGATCATATGTAGCATCTCACTTTTTTTCTTCATGACTGGTTTGAAAAGATATTAAGAAGTATGGTATTGCTTGCAGCGAATAACAGCTGAAGATGCTCTTAATCATGATTGGTTCCGTGAAGTTCCTCTTCCTAAGTCCAAAGATTTTATGCCTACTTTTCCTGCTCAGCATGCTCAAGACAGGTACCTTGAGCCTATAAATTAATATGAAATATATATATATATATAGAATTTTCTGGCAATTTTCTTCATTTATACTTAGTAATTCAATTTCTTTTTGTGTGGTCAGGCGGATGCGGAGAATTTTGAAGAGTCCAGATCCTTTGGAAGAGCAACGTAGAAAGGAGCTGCAACAAGGGGAACTAGGGACAGGCGGCTTGTTTGGCTAAGAGAAATTAATTGATTAGCCTAACGGTGTCAAAGATTCCAACGCTTTTAGTATTTCACAGTGGTTTGCAAATGCCTGCGGTTGAGGTGAGGGACATGCATTCAACTGAAGTTGCGAACATTGCTTGTCAGACGATCATTCATGCTGTTTTTTAGCAGGCACCGATTTGGGTGGAGACATTATTTGCCTCCTATCAACAAAAATTCTTGCAGGTTAACTTTGCTCTCCAGCTCTGGGAATCATGTAGAAATGCATCTGTGACACTGCTTGCATCGCAAGGTGTGGCATAACAGCTTTTCTTCTATAAAAAATTGGTTTCAGCTGGAACTTGTGTATGTAACATATTCTCATTGGCGCATTGTAAACGATTATCTTGAAATTTGTTTTAAATTAGAAAATTATGGAATTTACTGCCTCCAACGTTTCTATCCTTTTTAATATTCACATTGTGTTTGCAAGAGACGGTTGGTGTGAAGTGGAGGGAACGTTGTTAGCTTTTCATTGACGAAGAAATTGACAGTAACCAATGTGCTTTGGAGGTAATTTATCAATTTATCTGTGGAATGTTATATGGGATACAGGATCGTTCTTTTATCCCTAATTAGTGGTGTGTTCGATGTGAACATTGTTGTGCTAGCATACTCTGATATACCATTTATTCTCGGTTGATGTACCATACTTTTTCTTGTGCGGCAATTGTCTAACAAATTATTGGCATCACTATGGAGACGATGATTTCACATGTTTGGTGATCTTATGGATGGGAAATTGTTGTGAAGATCTCTGGATTAGGCCATGAACCAACTACAAAATGTTGCTAAAGGAAGTTTTCGTGCATTTATATTAAGCTATTAATGTCAAGAGAGGAAAAAAGAGCAACTAATATACATGGTTGAAGAATTTGTTATAATGCCAACAACAATTGCAACGGCTATTCAAATTTTGCAGAAACAATCTCTCTTTCTCTTCTGTACTGTATCAACTCGTGTTACTGTTTCTTATGTTTTCTGTGCAACTGAATCCCTTACTGTGCTGTATCACCAATAGTTCATTGCTTTTGCATGAATGAACATGGCATTTTGTCATTTGTCTGCAGTGCTTGTTTATCAGAACTTAGATTCTGATTGAAAGGATAGGAAAATGAGGAAAGCAGCTTTAGACAAGGATGTAGGAGATTATTTTTCTTTAATATTTTGGTGGTTCTTCTAAGTTCTTAACTTATGAATAGTTGGAAATTTATGCCTCATTTCTAGTATTAGATTTATTTATCCAATCAATGTATGAAGTCCTATTTCGCACTTTATTAGTTTATCTGATTTTTATCTAAAGCAGTTGTTAATTAAGTCATTTTACTTTTAATAGCTTGTTATGTAATCGTGACTAAAGTCTTGTTTAGCTGTTCTTATTTGAATTGATGTTGCAAGAAACTAAAGGATGTAACGCTTCAAGTTAAGTATTGGTATTAATGTTTTGGTAGATACTGATTGACAATAAATTTTATGTCTGTAATTTCTTTTGGTTGGAGTTTTATTTTGCACTTCCTTGTTTCATTGTTCCGGTATGGTGTGGATATGGCACTGAGAAATGTGTAAAGATCAAATGGGTTATTTCTGTGCCCCTTTTTTCATTGATGGCATGAGAATATTCAGACTTTCATTAGCTGCAGGTTTGGTTTTTATGACATTGTCTGCGAATGTCACTGCAGTCTCAAAGGAAGCAGGTTGAGGAGGTTACTGTATTCTCTGGATTTAATAGAACTTCCAATTAGTTGTTCCTTCAGGCTCACTAGAGGTACCATACAAATTTGCTTTTTTGTTTATGTAGTAGATTATGTGATTGGTTTGCACTCATTTAATATTCTTTTAGATTTGGTATGTGTACTTTGGTAATCTGCTTCTAGCAATTTTGCTACGTGGATGTTTGTTATCCCCATGATGTCTTTGGTTCTTGCCTTTCAGCAAGGATAATTGTCAGTTGCACTTATTGAGAATACAAAGGTGAAGTTTATGCTTTTCTCCTACTTGTAATTGTGAACTTCAGTTGATTCAAAATGGTAGAAACCTATGGTTAACCTAGGAATCCAACCAAATCAAATAATTAGGAAGGAATATTGAACAGAAGCRCCCCAATCCCGGTGGTAGGAAGAAATTCCATAGAGTTAAGGAAGAAGAAAGAGAGTCAAGGAATAAACCTTGTGGAGATCCATACCCTCTAGCAGGCTATAATAGATCTTTCTAGAGGACTAATTTGGAATTTGAGATGATTCATCGTCATGATTCAAGATTTGTCTATGAAATTGCCATATTTTAATCATTTTGCAGTTTATAAATGCCTTGCTCTTTTTTAGTGTATGCGCATACTTTGCGCTTTATGTTCACTTTGAACATAGTTTAAACTTGTTTCATGTAGTAAAACAAATTTTTGAAGTTACAATAAATTCTAAATATACTATCCAGAATTTCAATTGGAATTTAATGATTTCCATCTTTGTTAAGAATTTTATTTTATTTCTTTACCAAAGGGCCTTAACCGATGAACACTACAACTTATTTTTTCAAAAGGCATCATTTGGTGTCAGTGCAGCATGCTACAGAAGATCAGAATTAGTAAATTTTGAACTGCCGTAAAGATCAGTTAATCCATTGAAGAAATCTGTTACAGGAATTGGATTTACTAGACAGTTCAGATACAGTGAAAAAGCATAACGTTCATCATTTGTTATGTTTATGCAAGTTTTTTAGCAGTTCATTCATTGGTTGATGCTGTATGGTTTGGATGAAAAAAATTGCTCCACCTTGTTTTATGCTATCTACATAATATGATTATGACAGTATAAGTGATGTTCATTAATCATAATCACTTATCCAAAAAGTAATTGACTATTTATTGGGTAACTCAGGCTGGGGATTTGGAATTTTCTTGGAATGACGGTGTTGTAGGTAGGTAGGAATTTTAGGGTTGCATGTATGCTCTGCTTTTAGCCATACCATAAAATATTTCAGAGATGATTTTTGTGTCTTGTTTTTTGCAAAGTTTAAGATATATATGAATGATTGTAGCAGGTAAGAAATAGGTTGCCAATACGTGCCCTCTAGCTTTTGTTTGTTTGAGTAAATTTTTTTTGCTCATATGTTGATGTGATTTGATTTTAGGCATGGCTGGAAGGAATGGGTTGCTTGGAGATGGAAACCATGAAACGCCCACTTCCCATTCACGAAGTCCATGACCTGAGAGGTACTAAAATGAGTGGCTTTATCATTATTGGCAGCTGCAACTTAACCACATCTCAGCACGTATCTTTTGTTTGTTTTCTACACGTGTAGAGGGCAGCTGTCATCTTTGTTCCCATCTTCTACTTCTATAGCTATCGATTTCGATTCTCTTGTGGGAGATTTAATCTTTCTGGTATAATAATGATTTACGTCCATTGGGAAGCAATTCGGGAGAATAAGAAGAAAAGTACAATCAGTTTGGAGATAAAATGTTATCAAATAAGGCTGAGAACAATTGACGCCTTTCCGCGCATGAAGCACTAGAGGGCCCATGGTTGAGCCATTTTCGGACTTTTCCAAAGTAATGTTTAATGTTTTTTTTGTGGCTTTCGCCGCTAACATGGTAAAAGGGCAAAAATAAACTGCTTGTAACCGACCTTAACTATTTAATTCCTGTAAAGCCGAGTAAAGTGGGGCTATTGTAGCATAGTCAAATAATAAGTCTTTTGAAAATTGACCACTTTTTAAGAAATTTAGACGAATAAAGTGGGTTGATTGCAAAATAATCAAAGTTGTAAGTGTGTTTTTAAAAATAACCACTTTATAAGAAATTTAGACATTTAACCACAAACAATGGATACAAAAAAAAA
>JANLJB010029253.1:0-14160 GCA_026212285.1 Bursera cuneata | reverse complement strand
GAAGAGTAGCTTTCTCATTCTGAAACTAGGCAATCGAATAATTTGGTAAACCGAAAAGGGATTAGATTATTAAGCATGAGCGACTCACAGGTTTGTTTTCAACTGCTACAATGATATCCCCAAGTACAATATTACCAGCAAAGCCCCTTGTGGAGGGGAGTAGTCCAGCTTTGGCTGCAACACTATTTCCAGGGACCTACAGAAACACACATTTTCAATGAATACAGGCAGCAAATGTAGATATTCTACAAGCAGCAATCTGAAGACATATGTTAAAACTACGCGACATTAATAATCAGAGAATAAAAGGGTCGTTCTTGACTCCAGTATAATACCTGTAAAACAAGAGCTCCATTTCGAACATTAAGTTGATTTGCAACCAAGTCAGGAGCAATATCCACATTCAAACCAGCTCGAACAACCTAAAATGTATGAACCATGAGACTACAGAAAATATAAAATGCTGTAGTAGCTTTTGGAGTATTAGCAATTTTATTGTTGATGTTTCATTCTCAAGGCCAAATCTGTATCAAACAAACATGCTAGAACATCGTGACACTGAAAACTAATAAGAAGAATATAAGAAGATTATGGTAAAAGGAGGTACCATTTCTTAATTACATTAAAACCAAGTTTCTGACCCGGATAAAGAAATGGCAAGAGAACTTACTTTGCCATATTGAATCAATTGAGGTACAATCTTGAGCACGGTTGATGATGGGATAGCAAAACCTACACCTGCCGACGTTCCTGCCATAACAAGAACAAAAAGTTGAAATAAAGTGAATTTGAATTTGATTTGTTTTATTATTTTTTTCCTGATTTGCTTCATTATTGTGGACGTTTTTAGGAATCCAAGTATACAAGTAAACATTCAATTCTAAAACAGATTTCCTTGAAAGATGATGAACTTGCGCATCGAATTAATTACCAGTTTGAGTAAATATTGCGGTATTAATACCGATTAATTTTCCTTTTGAATTCAGCAAAGGCCCTCCACTGCAACAATTACAACATGTCAGATATTTCAAGAATGAGGAGAGGAGTATGGAAGAAATGAGAGCTTCAGACAAGAATTTTCAATAAGAAGGAATCCTTGGCTAACCTATTCCCAGGATTGATTGCTGCATCTGTTTGAATTCCACCACCAATTGTGACTCCAGTTTGACTAAAAATATCTCTATTCAGTCCACTGATAACCCCAACCGTGAGGGTGTGATCAAAGCCAAATGGATTCCCAATCGCTAGACATTGCTGCCCCACTTTTAGAGAAGATGACTGTCCCACATTGATAGGCCGCAACAGATCTTCAGACGCTTCTACCTAGCATGGCATAGACACCAATCCTCTTTACAAGTACCCCACTCATAAAAGCTATGCAACAATTTACTTTGAAAATAATAATGCATCTACCAAGCTATATTTAAGTATTTTAAGGAAAAAGAAGGAAGCATACCTTCAAGACAGCAAGATCTTTAGCACGGTCAGCACCAACCAACTTACCCTCAAAATTCTTTTGCACCCTTTATAGAACTATACAAAATGAGTAAGTCGTGCGGCAGCTAAAGATTTAATGCTAGATAATGTAGTTAAATTACCAAAGTAAGTTAAGGGCATTGCAAATCTCACCCTTCTGAAGCTAGAATATTAACTCGTGCGACAACTTGCCCCTGGCCTGGATTTCTGGAAAGAGCATTGCCTATCACTGGATAAGACTTGGAAATTCAGAGTCCATCCAGTAATAATAAAATGAGTTACTCGCAAACAACCGGGTTCTAAAATAAAGTTGCATGATATCCAAACTGTAATCCATAAGAACATATCAAATTTAAAAGCCATCTCTTTTAAAGATTAATCTTAAAATGTGCTCCAGATACTTATCTTCAGTGTTGAGAATGCTAATGAACTATAATTCTATAAAATATGTAATCTTCTAATTCTTTAAAACCCTTCTTAGGCCTTACCATGATAATTTGTGACTATGTGTCCCTGTCCATCCCAGACTACTCCAGAACCATTTCCTTCAGGAATCTGAATATAAATATGCCATAAGCATGAGAAAATTTCTAACAAAATTATATTGCCACATTCCTAATTAGTAATAATATGAGTAAAAAAAGAAAAATTAATAAAAGCACATGAACTTAATAAACCTTGAGTGTTAAGATACCTCAACAACACCAGTTACTTTGAGTTGGGGGCGCAACGTTGAATCAAAAATGTTAACAACAGAGTATGTATTCTTCTCAAATAGTTGGACAACTCTTTCCTGCAAATGACGGGATCGGTAATAAGGTATTTGAAACTTTTGGAAGAACCACTCAACTTCGAAATTAGGAACACTCATAACAAACCTCTGTAGGGAAGAGTGGCCCTGATGGGAAAACAGAAGGAGTTACTTCCTCAACTGTCACAGATGGATCACCTAAAGCTTGAGCTACACATTGAAATATTTCAACATTTTTATTACATTATCAGAAGCAAATCTCAAATGGGAACTTTCAAAATTAAATTCTAAATGACCAATGTGATCCTTTTTAATGAATTATCGAAAGCAAAATTCTTAGCAGACATCATTAACACTATACATAACCAGATAAGTACTGTGCGGACCTGATAAGTACCTTGAAGGATGATAACACAAATACATGCAAAAACTTGTAAGCAACGTCCGCCGTGAAGTCATACTGATAGGTTCCTCAATACAGTTTCCAGCATCTCTAAAACTCATAAAGAGAAAAAAATCAACGCTCATGAAAAGAAAATCAATACCAGCTTTAGAAATTTAACGCAGCAATAGAAACAATAACAAATATGTAAATTATAAAATATTCGACTTGGTTATTTTATTACTATGAAACAACCCAGAACCAGAAAATGAAATGGAAATGAAATGCACAGAAAGGAGAAAGAGAACCTGTGAGTAGAGATGGGCTGGGAAGACAAAGGAATGTGCTTCGTGCCATCATTGGAACACAGTGGCCGAGTCAAGAAGAAGCGTTTTTGGAAGCTAGTAATTCCCAGTAATTGCAGAGATGACCAAGGGCTGCATGCTGAAATTTGCATTTCCTTATGCACTGAACTCTAAAAAAGACAAATTTGGGAGAAGGAATCAAAACGGAAGATTGAAGAGTTTAAGACAAGGAGTTTAATTTAAGCAGATAAGGCTTTGAGTTGGGAACACTGACACGCTCCTGTACTTGTCCATATGATAGTCATAGAATAGCTGTAGGTGTAACTCATGAAGTTACTAAAATAGCCTCTTACCAGTAGAGTAACTGTAACTAACCAAATGACATGAATGAAATCTCTAGCTCAACTTTCTGTTAATCTTGAAAGGTGAAAGGAAGAGTTGATTGAAATTGGTATATAAATAAATATATATAATAAGTTTTACTGAATTTTATAGTCCATGCATTTCACTTTCTTTTTCAATATTTTTTTATTCTGATTTCTATTTCAAATAATTAAAAAAAAAAAAGATTATTTCTTCATGCTTAATCCAGTCTAACACCACAGCAGTTAAATTTCTGGATTTGCCCTGCATGAGAGTATGGCCCTCAGATGATTAAGTCTGGCAGTCTTGCCTGGATACTGATGACTGATATAGATTATCTAGTTCTTTTCTTCTTCAGATTGTTGCATTTCCTTTACTTTGTAAAATTTAAATTTTCTGAAATATAAAATTAATTCATATTTTACTTAATAAGACCAAATTAACGTAGTAAATAATTCAACGAATTAATAACAAGAATATTAAACGGACAATTAATAACATTATATTTTGCAAGAATTTATATCAAATTAATACCGTGTTATTAATATTTCTATTTATAACTGATCCTTATTTAAAGTCATTAAAACACTAAATAATAACATAATATTAATTGACAAATTAATAACATAACATAATGTATATAAATATGTGAATATTAGAGAGAACAGAGCACCAAAACATATTGAAAATAAAAGTAACAATGGGGTTGGGGTTCCTTCTTGTAAATCAGCCTTCTGCTGCTTACAAAATTTTGTTGCCAGTTTTTGCTTTTGTTTTATTCTTCTGTGCTATCAGTACCACAGAGGCAGGTAGAAAGTTGAATGAGAACGGAACATTCCCTGGACTGATAGCATTTGGAGATTCAATCCTTGATACAGGCAACAACAACAATCTTCCTACGCTTACAAAGTGTAATTACCCTCCATATGGAAAGGATTTCATCGATGGAATACCTACCGGAAGATTTTGTGATGGAAAAGTCCTTACCGACTTAATAGGTATTTATATAGTTAGCATTAATCTATGCACGACATTACTAGTTCTAATATGTCCTTCCACAATTAGGATCCTCTCCTGATCTAAATTATTATGATTTTAGAATTTCTTTTGTTCATGCAGCTGAAGGTTTAGGGATCAAAGAGGCTGTGCCAGCATATTTAGACCCTAATCTGCAAAGTAAAGATCTTCCAACTGGCGTGTGCTTTGCTTCAGGAGGTTCAGGCTTGGATCCTACAACAGCTAATTTACAGGTTTTCATGATTTAACTTCCAACTTGTTTATATACTTGCCTAACAATTGATCTAACTCCAATTAACTAACTATTTTCAATGCATGTTACGAAAATCAGTCAGTTATAACAATATCAGAGCAGTTAAATCACTTCAAAGAATACTTGGAAAAGCTTAAAGGTGTTGTTGGAGAAGCAAGCGCAAACACCATTATATCAAACAGCCTCTTCCTAATGTCATCAGGGAACAATGACATTGCAATCACTTATTTCGCCACCCGTTCAAAACCTCAATATGATCCTTCTACGTACACTTCTCTCTTAGTTAGCTCAACTTCAACTTTCATTAAGGTATACTTAAACTTCTTTTAACGGAAAATGTTCTCTTCTTTGCTTGGATTTCTGCAATTTTAACTTGCATCAAATTGGAAAACATTTGAAGGATTTGTACGGACTTGGGGTACGAAAGATAGCTGTTTTTGGTACATTACCATTGGGTTGCCTACCATCAGCAAGAAGCCTAGCAGGAGGGATATTGAGAGTGTGTTCAGATATTATGAACCAAGTGGCAGAGTCTTTCAATTCCAAGCTTTCGTCTGAGATAAATAATCTCAAAGCCACCCTGCCCCAAGCTCAGATAGTGTACATTGATGTCTACAGCCCTTTGCTTGATCTCATCCAGAACCCAGCGAAATCAGGTTAATCATTATAGAAATTTAAGTAGTTGATTAAATAAGCTTATTCTAAACCATGAAAACTGAAATCTTATTTACATCCGATAATATTTCAGGCTTTCAAGTGGCGGATAAAGCATGTTGCCGCACGGGAACAACGCTATTTTGTACTCCGTTTTCGGGCACATGTCTCAATCCGTCTCAGTTTGTATTCTGGGACTCGGCTCATCCCTCAGAAAGTGCATACAGAATTCTTGCCACTCAAATTCTTCAGAATGTGAAGGACAGCTTTTCTTAATTAGTTTAATTTCACTTCAAACGCCTATGAAGGAAAATCCCCATGACAGACTGCTTCACTCTCCATCAAACCCCCCTCCTCCCGTATACACAAATAGATTTATCTTTGTAAGATTCAATTATGATACATAAATAGACTTATCTTTGTAAGAATCAATTATGAAACCGTAAGGTTTTGGTTGTCACATCCTATATTACTAACGTATGAGGTCTTGTACTCATTTATATATTCAATTAAAAATCTTATCTATTGATGAATTTATATTGTCTTTATATTTTTTTATTATTTTATATAGTAACAACTTATTTGGTTTTTTYTTTTTTTAGAATGAGAGATGTGGTTAAATTTTGAGTGTTTTTTTATTTTTTATTCCATTATTGATTTGAGTTCTAATATTTTTCGCAATCAAATCAGACATTGAAGGTACTAAACTCTTTATATATAAGATTCTTGGTCAAATTATGGAATTCACTAACCTAGTTAAATGCAAAGGTCGGTTTGTTACTTGCCAAAACCAGTGAAGTTAGACACCTGCAAATTACATTGTAGATACTTGCATAAAAAAATTGCAGAAGTGGGCTTCTCGGGCTTCTCTGTATTCATGGGCTTCTAGGACTAGCCTGTATGAGCCTCTCTTGAAGTTGTACTTGCACATACGCACAGACTTGAATATAACCAAAGAAATGCTTCCAAATATTGATGCCTAAAACTACAATTCTGCAGTTGTCTTTTAATTTTTTAAGAAGAAATTATCTAGTTTTCTTAGGACGAGAAGTTGCGTTTACACATAAGCAGAAACTAAGATAACTGTCAATAAGACACTCATATGACAAAAACTGCAGACAAAATCCTTCATTTGGGTTTGAGTTAGTAAAATTTGTTGACTCAATCCTGGTTGATCTCTTCATATATCAATGTAAATGCAAAACAAAATGAAAGAAGTATGAAATATGAATTGGTGTGAACATTGGAATTTCGTTAGGCAAAGATGATAGTTACGTTGGTGTCCTGACATGCTTGTTCTTTTCCTGCCTCGTGATTTATACATTGTCTTACTTAAGAGATTATGTATGCACAGTAACGTTAATGCATAAACACAACTGTGATTAGTTCAGACTTATTAATTCATCTAATATTATTATGCTAATGATACGATCTGTCCTGCCCCCAAGATCCCATCAATCTTGTTAATCAATTTGATTAGATAATTCTTGCAATCACTTCATGGAGGTGGCCAATCAACTTCTCCCGCCGAGCAGACCATTTGGCAGTGGCCAAATGGGTCTCAAATGAACTAAACCACCCAAACAATATAAATTATTAATGAATTTCTGCCATGTAATCGAGTTTCTGTTGTCTTAACTGTTTGCGTCGAAGCCTTAAACACTAAATTGGAATCTTAAACATCACAATCAAAGTGATAATCTGGCAGTTAAAATACAAGTTTACATCTGTTCAATGGATTTGCACCCTTTTCTCATCCTGAGCCACAGAAAATGCATAACTTATAAAGCCATATAAAACAAAATCTGTAGGTTAATTTTTGTGGAAAATTTTCCAACGAAGATAGTAGTATTGGAGTTTAGAATGAAAATCCGGCCATGATAGATGCATAAAGAGTATTTATATCTTCAAGATGGATACATGGAACTCTCTGGTGGCCTTACATGGCTCTTACTAGGAGATAAGGTCTGAATAGTAACTTACCGACTTAGCACTGACCAAGTTTAATTTAATTAAGTTTATGATTACATATAAAACTCTTAAGATATTCAACGAAAGTTGCTTTCAAAGAGATTACCCTCAAATTTCATTAACAGGGACAATATATGATTAGCACAGTTGATGTGTAGAAACCTTATATAATGTAATGAATCTCCTTAAGATATAAATTAGATTATCAATTTCAAGATGATTATTTGATTATATTATCTATATGGGTTGCTTTTATTGACCCCTACCTTGACAACATGAATAGTAGATTTTTTCCTCCTCTCAATTAAGTCAAGCTAAGCGTAATTGCTTGCTACTGGGTTGTCATTAACTTTTAACATTTTCTGCAAAAAGACTCCAAAAAAACCTACCTCAAAATCAGAGCTTTAGTGGAAGCACCACAAGTTATGTTCAAAATTTTCTGTGCTTTACAAGTTACATATGAGTTGTTCATGTATCAACTATCCCACTAATTATTGCTCTCCTGTGTTCATGGATTAAGCTGGAGTGTGGATGCCTGCCTTGGACCCAAGAATAATGAGAGATAAGTTGCATAATCTATTCTGACATATTTGCTAATGCATAAATGAGCTTAAAAAAGCCAATTGACTAAGTTCAAGATTACAAGTAACTAACAGGAATTGCATGCGCATGCCAACTTTCGGAACTCTTTTTCTATGACTAACAAAAACAGCAAAACTCTCATTTTCTACATTTCATTGTTACATATATGAATAGACAAAAACGTTATTGGTTTAAAGAAACATCTCTGAATGCATTATTAGAGGCTATATAGTAGAATTAAGTTCACACTTATAAAGTTAAGTGGTCAATGATAGCTTGATATAGTATTAATATTAAAATAATTTAGTGTTTGTGTGTTTGAATCCCCTCATTGTTAATAAAGGATGTTATATATATTTGATCCACTTATAAACCCACAAAAACAATATTGAATCAATATGTAAGACCTATATGAGATGTGTGAAACCCAATTCATGTGTAAATATAGATGTGTTACCCTTGCACCTAAGAAGCATATTACTGTACACCTTAAGCTTAATCATTCATATAAGACAGTTTCTTATTATTCAAATAATGTGCTTTCTATGAATTATTGTTCTTTTCCCTCTCTACAGTGGTTTTATGTCACTACCAAATAATAACTCTAACTGACTCTAGTCCTCAGCCATGGACAGGCATTTGGAATAGGGAAAAAGAGCTTCTTCTCAAGTTATCAATATACAAAAACTTCACTTCAAGACGCAACTTTAACATCTTAATGGGACCAAAATTAAAGAAAAAATCGGAATATATATATATATATATCACTTTCCATGGTAGCCAATAAAGATTGTTTATATTTATTAAAAAATGAATGAACAGTTAATGGCACGATAATAATTGAAGTATTTCCATTCTTTATTTTGAAGTTGAGTACAAGACGACACCTCTCCATTTCATTTATCTATGTCTAAGGGACCTCAGTTTTGTGCATAAACAGGATAAATAAATAAATAAACAAGAGCTATTATTTCTCCTTTCATTAAAAAATATTCATGTAATATGAAATCTACACATTTTGCTTGCTATGTTAGACTTCCTGAACAATTTACACAGAATTTCAAGCTTAATATACAAATTGTCTAATATTAAAGCAGCCACTTGATGAATTTAAACAAATAGAAAGTTATGTATTTGGTACTAGTCAATAATTTTGATGTAGATTTTCTACATTGGGAACATGATTATATGCTTATTAAGAGGGTTCATGTTCACACAAAAAGAGAATGGGAAGCTTCGGTTAGAAGAAATTTTACCCATTTTCCCTCTTGGGGTTGCACATATGGATAGTCTAAGGAACAGACAAGATTGGTTTCAAACGAGGGCTGTATTTTCTGGGGACTTTCAATACATTTTGGACTATCCGTTTGGCCATTTGACCCGAAAATCTTCATGTACATTTATTAAAGTTCCATTACTTACTGCTATCTATTTAGCAGACATGGTTAGCAAACTGAAGCAGAGAAACAAAGCTCAGTAATTAACGACTTTGAGCCTCAATAATGGATTAATTTCCCCTTTTGCTTAGCATATTTTTTCATTACACACCATGAGCAAGTGCCATAAAAGCAAATCATAACTCAGCTAAAACTATACAGGAAATCAAAATTTTATGATATCAGATGAGATGGCATCAGTTCTAGTCAATGAGTAAACCCAAGTAGCTGAGCTGCTCATTTCTTACAGTTTGGTGAACTGTCCCAATTTTCACCCAAGTGCATTTGTTTAAGCCACGTTTGCCTCACAGCTGAACTGTTAGCCTAACAATGCTCTCACCATCTACTACTACTCTTATCTATGAGAAACTCGTTAGTCTTCTGCTCTTCCTAGATGCATATTGGAGAGATATTAGGAAACAAAGTAATGAAATCCTAAATTTTTAGTTTTGATTTTTTCTTTCTTTTCCGGGGCAATGTTATGTAGTCATCCACACAGATATGCAACCATACACATGCATTAAAAAAAAAAAAAAAAGTATGATCGGTCACATGGAGCTCTTCTTGTAAATGGTACAAATTTTTCATTTCTCAATGACCTCACTTAAGAGATAATTACGAAGGGTCTATTTGGCTTTGTTATAGCGTTCAAAATTCCTGGAAAAAGGATTATGGGGATGTCCTCTTGAAGGGTCATGTAGTGTAATTTCCTACGTTTCTTAAGAGGGCTCTATAGGGAGGGTCCCTTTTGCTATATTAACAAAGATATTTACTTATTAGAAGTATCTATCTAAGGTCCAAAATATCCAATCTACAGGTCACGTGTTCATATCATAAGTGACAATCGGAATGAGAATAGAATCTCTAAGCATAATGGAATAGAAAAGACTTTTCGGATCCAAAGATATACCAATATTGATGATTATCTCAATAGGAGTCTCAGGGGAATTTCCAGAGAATCTTAATAGTTTGAATATAAATTTGAGCCTTTTTGTACTGGAACTTGGTCCAGCAGCTTAATATATTAATATAAGTGGGTTCCAAAAACAATTAAAGCAAATATTTTTTTAACAGGGTAATAAAATAATTTGACATGGAAGCTTGCTTTGTCATTTTGTCATTTTGTCTTTGATTTTTTTGAAGATAAAAGGGAGAGGCTGTCTTAAGAAAGTGTGAAAACAATTTGGTTTGAAAATCCCAAAACACAGCCGATTTTCTAGTCTTAGTGAGATGATCCTTAGATTGGAGGAATGGAAGACTGGAATTGATCAACTCCTTTAAAAACTCCCAAGCCATGGACTTGGGTTCCTTACTATAAAGAGAGATCTGAGTTGAGCTGAGCGTAAAACTTTAACTTCTTACTCACTTGTGTCATCTCGATTTTTGCATAGACACAACCATCCATTAGAGCCACCCTGAAAGGGCGGCCTAAGCTTCGGAGGCAAACCCCTTCTCAGGAAGCATATAATGGCTTTGAATTATGTGAACTGTACTTGAAACCATTTCACTTCTCTTTTTGAATTAATGTTCAAGAAATATTGCTTCAAAGCTTGACCTTTCCTGTTGCATTTATAGTTATTGAGATTACCCTTTATGGCTCCTATTTAGTTTCTCCAAGCTTCTTCTGGAAGAAAAACATTTCCATATCCATTTTCCTAAACTCGAAAAGAGTTGCTTCCAAGCTCAGTTCATACACTTCAACTCTCTCCAGATTCAGGTTTCAAGTTAAGGCTTAGAGGGAGAGCGGAGGAAGACAAAAATGGATGTGAAGAGTCATGATATTGACAAGATTGATGATGTGATGTTGCCTGGTTTTCGGTTCCATCCAACAGATGAAGAGCTTGTTGGATTCTACCTAAAGAGAAAGATTCAGCAGAGATCTCTGCCCATTGAGCTTATTAAGCAAGTGGACATATATAAATATGATCCCTGGGATCTTCCAAGTAAGCAAAGTTTATCCTTGCTGCATGACTTGTAGAATCTACTCTGTTTGCGCGTATAAATAAATTGCTTTAGTTTCAACACTGAATGAGTCTGCATATATGAAGAAAAATTATTTATTTCCTCATAGTTCATGTTATACACTAATCGTCAAAATGTTCACAAATTAGAATTGGCAGATTCTTTGTCATGTTCATCAAGCTTCACAAGTTCAACATCATTACTATTTGCAGCGTTTGGTTTTAATGTTTCAAATCATAATACATGTAATATTATGCTCTTCTATTTGTCTCCAATTCCAATTCTCTAGCTAAGATTATTCTTATACCAAAAAAGTATAATCCCTTATACAGCTACTGTTGGATAAATTTTCTTTAGTGTGTTTAGCATATAACTAATAGTTTTTCTTTTTCTCTCTCTTTCTTTTTTTTTTTTTTTTTTTGGTTGGTATAAGAAGAGCTTGTGAGTACAGGAGAGAAAGAGTGGTATTTCTACTGCCCAAGGGACCGTAAATACAGAAATAGTGCAAGGCCAAACCGTGTCACAGGAGCTGGGTTCTGGAAAGCAACTGGAACTGATAGGCCTATTTACTCTTCTGATGGCAGCAAGTGTATTGGTTTGAAGAAGTCCTTGGTGTTCTATAGAGGCAGAGCAGCCAAAGGGATCAAAACTGACTGGATGATGCACGAGTTTCGGCTACCGTCTCTCACAGACTCAGCTCCACCAAAGAAGCCCTTAGACAAAAACATTCCTGCAAATGTAAAGATACTAGAGCCAGTTTTTTCCTTGTTCTCTACATTCTGGTTTCATATTTGCTAACCTCACATATTTGCCTTTCTCCCTTGTACACCACAGGATGCTTGGGCAATTTGTAGGATATTCAAGAAAACAAACACCATGGCACAGAGAGCTCTATCTCACTCTTGGGTCTCAACTTTACCAGAAACTACAGCATTGGATATACTGAGCCAAGGTGCACACTGCTCCCATTTCAGCTCAGAGAACTTTTCCTGCACAACCGATATCGGTTCTGTCATCCAGTTATGCGGAAGTAGTGACTTACAACAGGCCTCTACTGCAAGTTTCTCTGCTTTGGACATTCCCTCCTATAAACCCCTTAACCCCACCTCACATACACCATCTCTATTTCCTGCTTCTAATGGAGACATTCCTAACAACTTCATGTTTTCGACGCCCGAAATCTCAGGATCATCCACCAAGTGTACAGTTGATGCTCCTTCCATGCTCCTCAACCCTACCTTGATTACTGATGTTGGTAAAAGCTCTGAGAATATAGAGTTTGAAGGGCAACAGCAGCAATTAAGGGGATTTTCAATCAGTTTGCCACAAGAGATGCAAGGAAATATGATTTCCGGAGAAGATGAGGCAGGCTCAAGGAAGAACACAAGTGCAACACATGACAACAACCAGTGGGGAAGCATCAGATCAATTGGATTCCCCTTCAGTTTACCTTTGAATCTCCCTGATGCATGGAAGCCTAATCTACCATGGGATTCACCTCAATGTCCTAGTGAAATTTCCACCACATATTCCCCAAACAATTGCTACACTTAAATGTAATTAAAATATAGGTAAAGTACCTGCCATCTAGCATCACTTATAAGAATTGAAGCTAGTATCAGAAATTTATCATCTCTGCAATGTTATTGTACATTTTTCATATATTCCAACTATACATGTTAGGCTAGTATATCTCATTAACTTCCTTCCTATTTACATCATGAGATTAAACAGCTAGAAGTTTTTTCATGATTTAGAAGATCAAGAGCACATGCCAATAGAAGAAACTGTAGCACTTCTTTAAGAACTTAAAAACGTAAAAATTGCTGTATAGCGCATCAGATCACTGCAACAATTAAATCATACATTTTCACTTACTTGCCAGTAAACACAAATGAAAAAGAATGTCAAATTCAGTAGATATCGCAAACTAACAACAGTATTTTCTCCAAGTATATCTGTTGGTTCTATTCAAGTCAAGCGATTCTGGAGTGCTCCTGGACACCTGCTACACTGCAGAAGTTGTTTCAGCACATTCACCTATCTCCAGCCTTCAATCCTTTCCAGAATTGTCCTTAAATGACACAAAAGCTAAAAGAAACTTGCAAGGTTCTCACCTATAATTACACCATAAATGAATATGAGGTAGTTAATATCAATAGCAATAAGCAAAAGCTGAGAGGGTGTTGCATCCTTGTAATGGTAATCCTTAAATTAACAACGGATGCAAGCAATTCCAAAACCAAGAGCAATATTGGACCTGTCATATCCATGTTATGTACACTCAAATCATAAATTTCATTCATCACTTTTTTCCAACAAATTAAATGGATTTTCTTGAATTCAATACATGAATCGTAATTCATGACCATACCAAAGAGTTAAATGAGATGCTTTCCCAAGATGAAGGGCAGTGAGCTCTTTAATATAACCTGTCATCCTTCAAAGAAACAGAAGTAAACTGTCCTGTGAAACAAAAATTACTGACATAATCAAGTTCAAATAAATGGATTTGGACTAATTTTTGCCTCTATACCTGGAGATTTTGGCTGAAACTTTAAGAAATGTTATACCTAATAAAGGAGACATATTGAGTCTTGCATCTCAAAACACGTTCAAGCATAGAAAGCAGCTATTATCGAATCTGAAGTAATTTTTCAACAAATTCTTTTTCTATGTGCACAACCATGCAATCTACAAAAAGTTCTTCCTCTATTTTCTTCTTACATGCTATTTTAAAAAGTTTTATAGCTGAAGATAGGAATAGTAAATCAATAGCAAATCAATAGCAGCATGGAATATACTATCGTGGTAATATTTTCCAATTGTGACATTATCTTGTTGAGAAAAGCGTCCAATTCCTTTCTTACAATGAAAATCCATATAAGGCATATCTGTTAGAGTGTGACTTGAATCCTACTTCTTGACTTGAATCCTACTTCTTGGAGAAATCCTTTTAGGATTCGGTTTTATGATTTACTCTTGATTAGGATTCTATTTTCCTAATT
>JANLJB010029252.1:0-14154 GCA_026212285.1 Bursera cuneata | reverse complement strand
TCACAATTGGTAAGAATAATTCTTTTAAGCTCAAATCAATGTAAATATTCAAATTAATAACACTTAAAGTATAAAAAATGTTATTTAAGCTCATAATAAATGTACACTTTTAAGTACTAATCAATCCCCAATTAAATTTCATGAAAATACTTAACTCCAACCTTTTTTTAAACTAACACTTACCTTCTAATTTATTAACAAACTTTAAAACAGATTTTTATAAATTAATAAAATACCATTTCTACCCTCTCACCATCTCTCCTCTCATCTCCTCTTTCCCTCTCTCTCTCTCTCCCTTTTTTCCTTGGCTTTGAATTCTCTTATCTGCTTTCAATTTTGTTCCTTTTGAGAGTTTTTGAAGTTTCGTTTCATTGAAGCTTCCAACACAAACAATCAAAACTCACAATTGAGAGGCTGAACTCTCTCTCTTCGTAATTCATCTTCTTTCACCATTAAAGCTTTGAGAGAGAGCAAGAGACTTGGAGAGAGCGAGAGCGAAACAGAGAGGAGTCTCTGTAGTGGCAGGGTGGCCAGAGTTGTTGAGGTGTTGAGGGAGGTGGAAGAGAGAGGGAGCCAGAGAGCAAGAGAGAAAGCTAAGAGGATTTTGCAGTCATTGAGAGGAAGGGAGGAGAAGAATGGCGTGGATGGGAGTGATTCTTGGAAGCGGTTGGGTTGACTCAGACTCGGTTCCGAGGTGGGTTGAATTTGTATGGCTCCAACTCAACTAATTTTTGAAGTTTTCTTGATTCAAGTAAATAGGGAAGTAGGTGTCTGTAACAGTTGTAAAGAATGGGTGAGCAAGGGAGTCAGACTCGGTGGTGGTGTAGGTGGAGGAACTACCATAGGTAGTGTTGCAAATGGGGTGTAAATGATGGGACGATGTTAGATAGTTTTGTTGTTTTTGATTAATTTTATTTCTAAGTCAATCATTAATCATAGTTGTAAGTTAATTGTTTTGTTTGTAACAAAGTGATCAAGTGTTTTGTTTTGGATTCTTGAATGCGTACAGATGATAGGATATTGTTAAGTTGACTTGGCTTTTTTATAATTGGTGAAACATGTTTAAAGAAAAAGAATTGTCATCTAGAAGCTCTTTCTTTTTGTTTGTTGTTGATAACGTCCTGTTTGTTTAGGTAAGTTAAGAGAGCTCTGTC
This sequence comes from Bursera cuneata, assembly GCA_026212285.1. Taxonomy (NCBI): domain Eukaryota; kingdom Viridiplantae; phylum Streptophyta; class Magnoliopsida; order Sapindales; family Burseraceae; genus Bursera; species Bursera cuneata. Next base: position 13,000 of record JANLJB010029252.1, on the reverse strand, counting down.
TTTGGCAATGACTCAAGTTGTCTGATCACTTGAATGGCTGGCAGCGCGATGGGTTTTGTACAAGAAGTTCACTGACGGTTTTGTTTAAGTGCGCAATGGGTTTTGTACATAGACTCCTTTCTCTTTCGCTCTCTCTCTTTCTGGGTCTCTTGCTCTCACTCAAAGCTTCAATGGCAAAAGAAGATGAATTACAAAGAGAGAGAGTTTAGCCTCTCAACTGTATGTTTTGGTTGTTTGTGTTGGAAGCTTCAACCAAACAAAACTTCAAAAACTCTCAAAAGGAACAGAATTTAATGCAGAGAAGAGAATTCAAAGCCAAGGAAAAAAGGCGGAGAGAGGGAAAGAGGAGATGAGAAGAGAGAGATGGTGAGAGGTAGAAACGGTATTTTATTAATTTATAAAAATCTGTTTTAACATCTATAAAAAATTAAGAGTTAAGTGTTAGTTTAAGAAAATGTTGGGGTTAGATGTCTCATGAAATTTAACTGGGGGAGTCGAAGTAACTACCCCTAGAAAAAATGGAAACTAGAAACCAGAATGTACTTTTTTATGTTGAAAGAATCAAATTGATGAATTGATAGAAAAGAATGTAAAAATGTGTAGCTCACTCTCTTTAAGGAGATTCGTGCTACCATATATAATTAAAATGTTTCTTTCACCGTAAAATCTTAAGAGTTTTTGTTGTCGTTTCGAGAAGTTCATAAGTCGTTAGTATCAAACTAACTTCCTTATATAGCAAACTGATATCTCTTAATTTTGAAACTTATGATGTAAATGCTTATTGATCTCATGCAAAGAACTTTGTTTTCCTCTGCTAGTAATCCGTTAAAACTGAACATGATGTCCTCACTACACGGGGCGACTTGCTGTTTCAACTTTTTTTTTTAAAGGCAAATCTTTACTTAGTCGTGCTCTGTTTTTAAACAGATACTAAACATTGTCTTCGTCCATTACTTTCTTTTATATCTTTCATTGTGTGTTTTGTGCGCGTTACTAAGCAAACGGCCCCTTTACATCAATTACGATTAGAGCAATACTTTATATTCAATTTTTTTTTTATATATATACATAAATTAACGTAACATTGTATTTACTTATTATCATTTGGCAACAACAACATGAACATACGAATTGAAGAAATAATAAAAAAGAAAAAGAATAAACGATACAAAAATCAATTATAAAATTGTTAGGTGTACAAATCATTTCCGACTTTACTGTTTGGGCCGTATTATTTAAAGCCAATAGGAAAAAAATTTAAAAAAGAATGGGTTGAGAACCAGAGATATGGTTTCCCCCAAAAACTTAAAAAGTTAAAAATAAAGAACAGAACGTATAAAATGATGGAGAAGTTCTAGCAACAATACTTGAATCTGTTGTGTACGAATGAAAGTATTGAAATAGCCCTACTGGGATGCAGACATGAATCGTGATCAGGAGCTTGTATCTTGATTGTTAATCTTGTTCACACAGCCGAAAATATCAATAACGTTGGCTCAAAAAGGCAGGTGGTGCACGGATGGCATGGCCCGCAAAGTTCATTCCATTCAGTCGATCGTGTCTACGACCAGTGTGGGTCGGAGGATTACCTCCAATTGGTGGCACAGAACCCTTCTGAAGGGACTGAGCGAGATAGGGAAAGTATTTGTTCAGCAGTGGCTTCTCGTGCAAAGGCCTCATGGCAGCACCAAATTGCATTGTACTTGAAGTAAGAAAAATGGTGAAAACGAACAAAACTGTCGAGAAGCTAATTCTTGAAGCCATTTGTTTGCTGAACTGAATTTTTTTTAGTTTATGTGAAATGGAGAAGGAAGAATTAATTCTGCTGGGAATGAGTTTGGTGGTGCTTTGATATGGAAATCATCACTACTTATATAGGCGAGGCGATCGATTGTTTTGACTTCTATAGACTGAAGTGTATTTCACTCTTTGTTGATTTGGCCGCGTTTCCAAGTTTGATTTTGAACAAGATGGTCTACAATCACTTGTCGCCCACTAGAATTCTTTTCAATAAGTATATAAAAGAAAGAAAGAGGAAAGCTGAAGATGCAGAAAACAAGGTCTTATTAATTAATTTTGAGATACAGAAGGCGAATTAAATATCTGGAATAATCTCGCTATTCCTCAGATCATTATCAGAGTTAATATTGATATTAAAAGTCAGCGTATATATAAGACTATAAAATTTCTTGTTAACGTGCTTCAGGAGATTGAAGATACAAAAATGTGAGAAGGAACCTGGAAACTTTCGTAGTTAATAAAAATTTTAAACCTTAATTAAAATCAGAGTAATATTGCTTGTAAATTTTTATATAAATTATTATAATATGCTATGTCAAAAAAAGGTGACTTTTAAAAATTAATAAAATTATTTACGGAAACATTATTCTTGAGAAGAGGAGTTAATACAGCGCAAGAAAACCATTCGGAAACCAGTTAAAAGGTGGAACTGTGGTTTCAGTGTGTATGTGAATGCTGCTCCTGCTTACAACGCGTTGCCTATATACGCATAAAAGTGCATATGCATCACGATACTTATTTTTCCATTCCATGCATCATATGTGTAGGACACGCCTCGCCATGCATACTTGGACTAAATCAAAGCTACCTTTTACCAAGTCGGTGCATGCATGTGTAGTAAATATATATAATCCCATGTACAGTTTACAATGATTCATAAGTTATACCATGTCATGAAGACTTAAAGTGATACATTAGTGACAAATTCATGCATCAACGTGAATAAGGGTATGGTCCTTGGCTGCAGTTCGTGCTGAGATGTTGAAGCAGTCATTGTGAGAAGAAATTCAGAGGGAAGAGTTGGATTAGAGCTGTTTGAAGATAGTGTTTCAGTCTGTACATTGTTGGTCTGAGTTGCAAAGGTTTTGTACTGGAATAAACCATCGTTGTAAGCTACTCTTATCATAATTGATTGATTCATGGTGGTGACCTATAACTCGGAGAGTTTTTCCTCTTGTTGAGGTTTCTCTTCGTCAACAAATCCCTTGTATTGATGATTTTTTTATGTTATTTTTATGTTCTGACGAATGTGATGACAGGTTACTTGAGTTTTGACTTATGAGATTTAATATTTGTTTTGTGGAATGGACAGGTTATCTTGTTTACAGGTTGCTCCTGTTAAGCTTTCGTATGATTGATTGTGTCTTGAATGATGACAAGTTTTTAAACTGTTGATTATGTCCTTAACTCACTTGATTAACTGAAACGTGTTTCTGTTTATCAAGATTAATTTTAATTCCGCATTAAACACCTATTCACCCCCCTCTAGGTGTGTTTCGGGTCTAAACCGGATTTCTCATTATGTACACATAGAGAAAAGTTAACCATGATATGATTTATGCATTAATCAATCAAGTGATAGGTTAAATAATATGTGATTGTGTTAATGCATGGACACATGCAAGAGTGCTATTCAAGGTTTTATCTCACAAAGATAAAAAGACATGTTGTATGGGATAAATGTGACTATTACAAGAGATATATGAGCTAAAACCAGTTTAATTATGTTGTATATATCTTGATGTAATCTACTAATTCGATACAGATTAATGGAGTTAATTTGAACTATCATTTGGGTTAGGCAATTTGTAGTGCATAATTAAATTAATTTCTTATACTAATTGCTTATTAAATGAATTCATCCGTTGATGTATGAGCTAAGCTATATTTACTTTAGTGTATTTCTTGGGTTCAGTAATGTTCAAAAATGGTGTTGCTTAGATGTGCGTACTGCTTATCATAACAATTACTGCGAATTGCTTGTAATTTTTTTGTTGTTTTGCTTGGCCTATGCGACTGTGTCCATGAACTATTTCTTGTGAAATTTAATTTTTAATAAGTTATATAATAGATATATATATTAATTAAAAAAAGAAAAAAGAAAGAAAACTTGCATGGGAAAACAGGAAGCAACACTCCAATTTTTTCTTTGTTAATTTTATATCATGTAAAACACGTAAGAATTTTGCAAGAAAAATGTTGAACTTTTAATATAAAAGGGACATAAATTTGACTAGTCTCAACTGGTAAACAAGATTGATTGATGAATGAATTCAATTAATATCAAATGTATAATCTAAATTTCAAGTTGTGTAAGCTGGGGTCTTGGGTCTTGAGTCATAAGATTTGACTTAACAATACCTGGTCTGGAGCCGGCTTGATACATGCTCCTCTCCTCAACCAATAACTAGTTTTTCTTAATTGTTTTTCTTCAAACCTATAAATTAAAGGTAAGTTCTTACTAAAACTAGCATAAGAAATTACTTATAAATATGTAAATATAAAAATTACTAATCGAAATAAGTAAATAAGCTACGGATGATTACTTATAAATATGTGTCAATTAAAAAAATTCGAAGGTAAAAGAGAATATTGCTTGCATTTTTCTTTTGCTGACATATGTATAGATAATATTATAATATATGTAAGAGTATAGTTGAAATTCAAAAATTTTTATAATAAAACTATATGTAACACGATTAAAAAAAAAGGTTAAATTATTATAAATAAGATTTTAATATAAATTATAACACTAATTTATAATTATTATTTTATTAGTTACATCCTACTAACTGATATTAAAATAACTTTTATCTTCTCACTTGAATACAATGGATTTCAAGGTATAATTTCATATTCAAAGTGATTAATGGGTAAGACAAGAAGTCAAAATCTAACTTTCTTAAGAGTGGTTACGTGATGCAATCAAAATCAAAGAATTTGTCGAACCAATCAAATCATAATTTGTTTAATTAAGTCAAACTACTTACTGTTCTACCAATAGCAACTTATTGAAGAACTTCCTTGCTGCTTCAAACGACAGGCTTGATATTAGTTTTCCCTTCTAGATGTATGATCGACGCGGAGTTAACATTTTACATTTTTTGTCATTTGACACCACTTGCTACTCTCATAGATTAACATGTTAGTTTTTGTTAACAATGGAGGACTACATGTGGAATTTCATAGGAAGATTGGGTAATATTATTTCGATCGAGGACTAGTGATGGACCTCGTTAAACTAACTTCAATATAGGAGACATAGGTGGTATCATCGGACTCAAAATTGTTCAATCCGCATAATTGATGTAAAAATCAGTAGGATATAACCAACTGATTTTCCAAAAGATTAAAGAAATTGGGTGGCGACCACTGCTTTCAAATTGCCAAACTAGGTGGCAGTAAAGTTTGGTTTAGAATATATAGTCGCCAATTATCTCGAATTAGGTGGTGATGAATTTACGAAAGCATCAGGATATTGCATATGCATTGACTTCCGTAAAATAGTCTCTTAATCTCTTGACTTGGCCCGTGTTCGAAGGTCGATTTTTTGAACAAGAATGGTCCAAAATCGGAATAAACATAAAGTAGTCTAACCGAGGAGAACTTTTTTCTAAAACAAAGTCTTGTTAGTATCACGATACAGAACGTGAAAAATCAGCAAAGTGGACGTTCTTCGGATCAGATTGTTAGACTTTTATAAGTCATTTTACCGTGGCAAGAGAATAAAACTACTAAAATAATTTTTCTGGTTTGCCTAATCAAACACGTTCAAAGAAATGAATAAACGTGAGGACTGAAACTACTAAAATAATGTAATTGGTTTGCCTAATCAAACACGTTCAAAGAAATGAATAAAGGTGAGAACTGAGAAGGAAGGTGGAAATTAAGATTGTGGCTTTAAGAGTTGAAAATACATATTTGACAGTTGAAACCCTCTCATGAAAACATTACGGTGCTCTTGTACGCATAAATTTTACATATTTATCATCACGATTCACGTCATTGGTTCTCCGTTCCTGTCATCATAAATAGTGTAGTGTGGGACACGCCATGCACACCTTGGACCAAATTATATTCCATTTATCGTGCATCTGTTGTTTACAACGTTAGTTTGATCGAGGAAGCTATAGACGTTGGCACTTGTTGGTAGCGATTAGAATAAGATCACTGAAGATAATAACTCTAAGGTGAATTGGTGATATTACCTTTGATCCCGGATGCAGCTAATGTGAGCGGACGATCCAGGGTTGTTAAACTACAAAGTTCTTAACTAATTTACCTTGGAAGTATAAGTAAGATCCTGACGTGAATCAAAGCGTTCTTACTACAACGTAGAAAGTGTATACCCAAGTGTAGGTAGTCTTATTTATAGTCCTCGGTAAATCCAAGTATCGTATTCACAGGGAGATTATTATCAAGATTAAATGGTATTTATTTCAACGTCCAATATTCAAAGCAAAGGAAATGTAAATAAAGTGTTGGTTGGTTTTAGAGATGGAAATTACCAAGTACGAAATTAAATTCAAATAAAAAGAACACTAAGACATCGGAGATCCACATTCATTTGAATTGTAGAAAGTATCTTGATCATTTTTATAACTCAATTGACATTAACTAAAGAGTAAAATCAATCGGAAGATGAAAACGTTTTAGTTCAAAAAAACATTAAATAAAAGAATTACCTTTCAACGGATTGACGACAACATTTCGAGAAACATGTACTTGATTTGTAAAAAAAAATTCAAGCATTCAATGTGCCAATAAGTCTACAATAAATCAAGGCTTTTAACAAACCAAAACAACTCTAAAAATGTTTATTCAAATAGATTGAAAGGAAAAACATTGAAGAATAAAAATCGGATTAAGAATAAAATTACAACCAAATGAGTGTTTCACTCCTAGCCTTAGCTAAGAATTTAGAAAAACATATTACAACTACAAAATACACAACAAATGAAACTAAAAACTCTAAAAACGAATTGTACATTTACAACGAACCAATGGTCTCCTTTTATAGGCAAATGGGAGATGGCATTCAAGGAATTTCCATAGAAATTCATTTATTGCCACCCAACCACTCTTATCATTTGTAACCACTTTTGGAACAACTTGCACACCGTATTTGTCAAAGTGTCCAACATGAAAGATGTAGATAATTGAATTATATTTCCATAGCCACTTGAATGGTGCCATTTGGATATGTAGTTATGGAGAAATGGCCAAACTACAGTAGCTATATCAATTCTCACACACCAATCACTCCATCAACTTGTAAGACATTTTAGAGTTTCATAACCACCGAATTTGATTAATTGGCAAAGAGACAACTTGTAGATAATTAAATAAGCTCTCCAAACCCACAAGAATCAAGTCATTTGGAGTTGAATGCATTATGATATGTTCTCAGATGTCTAGATATGTTAGGTTGTGATTCATTTTCGGCCACCTATCACTCAATCAATTTGCAACAACTTTTTGATCAACTGCACTCATAATTTGAGAAAGTGTCCAACATAAAAGTTGTAGATAACTATCTTAGCTTTCCAGATCATCTTGAAGCATATCATTTGGGGGTCTGGTTAAGTAGCAATGATCCCATAAGTCCACATAAGTCAGGTTGGACATCTCAAATTCTGGGTTCTGTTGTAACCCAATTTTGGCCCATTAGACATTGGATTTGGGCTTTAAGTTGTTCTTCAAGTTTGTGAAAAAATCTGTTAACTTTCTACAAGTATATGATTTGAACTAAATGGGCTTCTGGATTGAAAGTTATACTTATTTTACTTGACCTGCATCAAAGTAACTAAAAATAAAAATTTACAACAATAATTCTTTTAAGCTCAATACAATGAAAATGGTCACATTAATAGCACTTAAAGTGTAAAAATAATGATTTAAACTCTTAATAAATATACAGTTTTAAGTGCTTAACATTTCTAATCTCAACACTGTAAACCAAAAAGGTACGTGTGAAAGACTTACATAAAACAGGTTCATGAGGTTATCTTATTCATTTTGAAAGTCCGTCCAATTAAGTGATGATATATTGTTATGAGTGGTTACGGAAATGAAATATGTGGATGGAGAAAATGAAAGAAATTAAAATAAGAGTAATGCTATATATACAACCAACTTAAATAATTCAACCCATACAATATGGTATGACACATCATATGGATAAAAATATAAAATAAAATAAATAATTGAAATGAGATCCACTCATCCAATAACTTTGTACTATATTTGATTGTATGACTTGGATTACATATTTAGAATTAGTATTTAAATAATTTAACATTAATAACAAAAAAATTTAAAAAATAACTATTGTTAAAAATATGACATAATATAAATGGCTTGGCATGCCACATGTGCAAAGAGATATGGTATGTCAAGTCACCTAAGTATTTTCCAAGGCATGGTGGGTAGTGATGAGACAGAAATGACAAAGGATTAGCATGTGTAACAATTTTTGTGGAAGCAGAAAAAGGAAAGTGCCAAAAAACTCTAATTATAAAAGAAAAAAGGATTCCAAAATATGAGACATCTTTAATTACTCACATAAATTTAAAGTCACATTACACTTCTTGATGTGTATTCTTTAAAAAATGGGGTATTTACTCTGACACCTCGGATAGATTTTATGAAAACACTTAATCCCAACCTTTTTCTAAACTAACACTTATCTCTTAATTGTTTAACAGACATTAAAATAGAATTTTATAAATTATTAAAATACCATTTCTACCCTTCTCCCACACAACCTCCATTACTCTCTCCTCAAACCCAGCCCCACCAACAACAGTTACCTAAATATCCCTTCTCAACTTCATTGTCGAACACTTCTCAAAAAATTTTCTTTCCCTCATTTCCTTCTCTGCTGATCACCGTGGTGTCCTCCGTTTGTCGGTCCGAGGCCTACATTCACCAAAACGACGCCTGAAATGTTTAGCAATATCAACGGTGATCTCCCTCTCCTTCGACGACGTCAACTAGCGTCACTGGTCGGGATCTCTTCCTCTGGGCCTGAGGATCCCAGAATTGGTCCCTGATCATCAATCTGATGTCGGAATCTTCAAAAATCAATGAAAAACCGTTCGGCTTTCCATTCACCGATATGCTCCTTCCGGCCACCGTATCACCTCGTCACCGGTGTCGTTGCACTAAGCTCATCGAGACGAATCCAGTGGTGGTGCCCAATCACCTTTCCCGATCACCTAGCATTTTTCTGACAAGAGGACGCCTCTCATGGCTGTCGCTGAAAAATATTAGGCAGGCCCCTACAGCTTAATGTCTTGGCAGCTCACCCCCATCGCACCCCCAACTGTTTTGGATCTTGGAAGTTTACACCCTGTCATATGTTATGACACAAGGACCCCCAAGGGTTTACAGGTTAGTAATCTCACCCCCGTTTGGTAATTTTAGTATAGTTTATAGATTTACGGTAACGCCCCTGATATGTAAAATATCAATTTAACCCCCGATTACTTTTTTGCATGGCTATGATCCGTGACTTCGATGACTCATCCGGCACCACCGAGACCCATGGGTTTGTGATACGGATGAGAAAATGAGGTCTGGGAGTGATGATTCAGATATCGAGGTAGAGATTTCTGATTGTGCATTTCTATTTCCTTTTCTATGTATATGGATTTACTTTACTATTGTGGCTTAGGGAATAGAGACTGTATGATGAACGAATAGGTATATTAGATGATTAGATAGATCGAGATGTTACATACATGCGTACAGAATTACGAAAATACACGCTTAGTTGGAAAACAGGGTAGAACGTGTAAGATTGTTATATCAGAATGGACCCGGTGTGGATTATGAATGATGAGTACCACGTAGGATGGCACGTGAGGATATGACCAATGTACGGGTGTTATGTGAGAGACCGCACGGTTTAGATGGGACGTTACGTGGGTGGTGCACGCGTAACCATGAATTATGGAATGAGTAGGATACGACATGAGGTTATACACTCGTAATGAGACAGTCGAGATATGCGAGGTGTCCGAGTACATGACCGTTGATAATGGGACGTATGGGGCCTGGGCTTTACGGTAGTACAAATGGGTAATGCGTTAAACAGGATGTGTTTCGAGTGAGCCGTACGTGAGTGAAATTGTACGTGCTAGTGGTAATCGACGAACGGTCACGAGAGCGGATCATTTGTACATGGTAGAGTAACCGAGGTGAGCTCGGTATGGACTACTTATGTATACTAGTGAGATCATGGTATGGGATGAGTACGAGTGTATGGGTATACAACGATGAACTTACACGTTAGGTATGACGTGAGTATGAATCACGTGGATGGACCCCAGATTGTCTTATCTGAGTGTACGGGAGTCCGAGGGGAGGGCTTGTGATAGATATTAGATCGTCTGGCCTTGTGTGTAGGGATCTAATAGTGATCTAGGTGTGTGCATGTCAGAGAGGTGATACTAGGATTAAGTGGCAGTTGACTCTTGAGTCGCTTTAGGTAGTTGCCAGAAGAGTGAAAACATGGACTCCCAGAAGAATGGAAACTTTTATGGATTGGTATCCGGATGTTTTTTCTCTGCGTCAGGTTTAGTAGACACAAGTTGTTAACGAGAATGAATTTCCTAAGACATGTGTGTTAAAAGGAGAATTTCTTTGAAACTGTATAGATAGAGATAATGTGATATTTGGAGCGACCAGGAAATATGTTTGAGGCACATAGTTTCCTTGGACTAGCGAGATGTGATTAGTGATGTATTATAGAGGACATTTCTCGATTGGCTGCATGGACGATTAGATTGACCCGGAAGGGAGTAATGTAGGAATAGGATGCAGCTTGTGAGTGAGCTTTCCTTGAATTGAAGGTTAGACTGACTTCAGTTTTAGTGTTAGTGACGCTATCATGTGGATTGAGTGGTGTGGTATACATGGGTACTCCATTGAGCGGGTTGGATTGTGAGATGATATAGCGGGAGTTTTTGTGTAAGAGTTAGATGAAATTTAGATGAGACTAGAAACTGGAATAGGTGTGGAAATTGAAATTGGTTGGCAAGTCAAAAAGTTTACGTCGAGGCGTGAAACCAAGGGTGCGGTTTTACGCCAAGGCGTGAAACTGATTCTACGTCGAGGCACAAAATGAAGACATTCAACAAATCAGAAGTCAGAGAGTTGGCACTGGGTTATGAAACTGATTCCACGCCAGGGCGTGATTCTGCGTCAAGGCACGAAATAGTCTATGCCGTGGCACCGTTTGGGATTTTTCAGATTTTTAAGGATTTTAAAGTGTCATATGGGATATGAATTTCTGTAGTGTCGGTTTGAGACCTAAGATTTGTTGCTCGGTTTTGGTATGATCTACGATGGTAGACACGTGGATATTGTTTAGTGTTGCTTTCACCCTCAGACGGATGACCAACAAGGGCATATTATCCGAGCTCTGCAGGGGATGTGGAAAGCATGTGTGTTAGATTTTCAGAATGATTAGGGAGTTTATCTTCTAATTATTAGAGTTGTGCATTATGAGGGCTATCAGACTGATTTTGGATAGCGTGTTGTGAGGCTTTATGGTAAGCCACGTAAGTTTTCCTTGTGTGAAACGGTAATGATGGGAATCGCTACATTGAGTTTAGGGGTGATCTTGAAAATTTTTGAGAAAGTAAGACTTAGGATTTATGGGAAGGTCATTCTTGAATTGTTTTGGGTAGTCTTAGGACCCTGGGATAAGTTGAGAGAACGGTTTAAGAGTGGTTTTACCATTGTGGTTATCAGGAATTAGGATACGTTGTATGTACCGGTGTTAAGGAGAAGTGTAATTTGGGTCGAGATGTGTGTAGGACTAGAGTAAAGTGGATATTCACTCGAATATTTTGCATGATGGAGCCCATATCCCGAGGGTGGATGTGAGAGCATGAGATGTGCAGGTAAATTTCGAGGACGAAATTTCTATAAGGAGGGTAGATTGTAGCAACCCGAATTTTGGAAACAGTGATTTAGGGGTGTCAGTAAAAGATTTTTAAATTAAAAATCATAAAAGTGGATATTTTCGACATATATGGGGTGTCACAGACGTGGTGACGTTGTGTGTGAATATTCAGAAGAATACGGGAGTTTTCGAGAAATGAGATTAAAATGTAATTTTTATGAGTTTTGGGATTTTTCGTCTTTAGTGTCCGATTTGTGGATTTTGAGGGCCACGTGAGTGAATTATATATGAGGATGGATTTATATTGAGATTTCGGGGTTTCGGGATAATTTTGTGAGATTCGAAAAGGTTTATAATATTACGGAAGACCCCTAGAACCTAAGTCTATATAAACTGCACAGGAGGCCAATATTTTGGGAGAACTACGAAACAACCCAGTTCGCCAAAGAAGACGCGCTCACTGTCGTCTCCGATGATGCTTTGTACTCTTGATGAGTTAATCGACGAGATGGGTGGCGATGGAAAGCTCTTGGGATGTTGATCACCATGGTGTCCTCCGTTTGTCGATCCGAGGCCTACATTCACCGAAACGATGCTAGAAATATTCAATAACGTCAACGGTGATCTCCCTCCTCCGGCGACGTCAGGCTGAGCCACCGATCGTGATCTCTTCCTCTCAACTTGGGGATGCCGGAACTGGTCCCTAATCATCGGTACGATGCTGGAATCGTCAAAAATCAATGAAAAACTATTCGGCTTCCCATTCACATATCTGCTCTTTCAGGCCACCATATCGCCCCGCCACCGGTGCTGTTGCACTCAGCTCGTCAAGACGAATCCGGTGGTGGTGCCCGATCACCGTTCCTGATCGCCTAGCATTTTTTTGGTGAGAGGATGCCTCTCACGGCTGTCGTTAAAAATTATCAGACATGGGCCTGTAGCTTCATGTCTTAACAGCTTCACCCTAACTATACACCCCCCACTGTTTTGGATCTTGGCAGTTTGCCTCCTGCCATATGTTATAACACAAGGACCCCCAAGGGTATACAGGTTAGCAATCTCAACCCCGTTTGATAATTTTAGTATAGTTTATGGATTTACAGTAACACCCCTAATATGTAAAATACATTTAATCCCCGATTATCGTTTTGCATGGCTATGACCCCGTGACTCCGAGGACTCATCCGAGACCACCAGAATGCATGGGTTTGTGATTAGCACTTAAAAGTGTATGTTTATTAAGAGTTTAAATCATTGTTTTTACACTTTAAGTGCTATTAATGT
>JANLJB010029250.1:0-14143 GCA_026212285.1 Bursera cuneata | reverse complement strand
CAAACCCCACCTTTCCTCCAGCGGCGTCATACACCACCTCCAGCGTCTTCTGCTGCACATTCCCGAATATTGCTACGTCACTCGCATCACTATTCGGTGCGAAGGCTAGACACACTTGGGAGGCACTACTGGCGTACAGAATCCCTGTAAAGTCAAGGTTCACCACAACACCACCATTAAAGGAGAAGCTCATCTTGGGCACGCTAACAGTAGTGTATTTACTAAGATCGTAGCATGTGTCAAGAATCGACAGAGCCGGTGCCTTTGGGTACTGTGTCATCCCCTGACGAAACGCTGACCGCAAGGCGGAGTATGCCTCCGGCGGCAGGCGTGTGATGACAGTTCCTGAGTCAATAATCGCACCAGCTGTTGAAAAAACTGATGGAGAAATAGATAGTGTCTTGCCTCCAACTCCAATTGCTGTAATGTCAAGGCCGTAGAAAGATTTCCCTTGAGAGATGGTGGATAAAGGAGTGAATTTTACTGCATTAGAGCCGCCGGAGCCGCCAAAAGTGAGGTGACCAGTTGAGCTAGACGATGACGGAAGGCAGTAAGAGAAGAGTTTTTTGTATTTTTGGGCAGTTTGAGAGACTAAAGACAGTTGGTCTCGGCCAAGACCAAGCAAGCCAGCGGCACCACCAAACAGGCCTTGGTTGTTTTGGCCACAGCCGAAGTAGAAATTGGTGAACACGTCTGAAGCGGTTAACGTGAGGGTTTCCTTGCCGAAGAACCCAACGGAGAATGAGGAGTCTCCGTACTGGATTCCATAGACGCATGTTGAGGATGCACACCTAGGTGGATTGCCTGGATGGTTTTTACATAATATGACTTATCAATCAAAAGCGTACTTGCAAAAATAATCAAATTAAGAGATTTTATTAAAATATGATTCACTTCTAAAAAATTTAGATATCATAATATACTGAGCTTTACATATTATTTGTCAAAAACTTAAATCTAATTTCTTAAAGAATGGTTGAATATGAAGGTATAATTATATTTAAGGGTATTAACAAAAACTTATTAAATTACTTGACTTGAGAAGAGTTCTTACTTCTTACAATTTTGTCAAACATTTGGGGTATGTTTTTACCGTGAAACCTTAGGGGAGGTTGGGGGAAGTTGCCTATTATTATATTCGGAGATGGACCAGTTGATAATGTCCTCTTATATATATATATTAAAAATATTATTAAATATAATAAAATAATTAATTTGACATAATTTTTAAATAAATTAAAATACAATAACTACTTTTTATAATAGTTTGGGGAATTGAAAATTTTCACCGTACTCACCTGTAGCTGACGATAGTGAAGCGCACAATGTTGATGAGCATGAAATGTTGCCATATGTTTTGGAAGATCTGGGGTCATAAATTGCTTCCTTCTGTTGATAGCATTGTTTCACGCAAGGCTGACATTGTGTCCACGTGAGGTCGCTTCCTGTGTCAAATATGAGCGAGAAATCTTTCTTCGGAGATCCAAGTCCCACGGTGACAATGTAGTTCCCTGAACCCACGACGCTACCATCCTTGGCCGGGAGCGTGGTGGCGTCCGTCTCTTCGACGCCTCCGTGGCCGGAGTTCTTGGACAGTCTGGAATGGATGGACTTGACTCGTGATTGGTCTTGGAGGAGGATGTCCGCGTGAGATGGAGACTTTGCTCTGTGGTTGTCTCCATCAGGTTGAAAACATGGACCGTGCCTGTGAACTACTTTCAAAGATGACTTCCTTTCACTAGCTGAAAAATCATATCTATATAATCAGTTTTAGTATAAAATAAATCTCCACATTGACTATATGTACAAGACACAGGAAAATCGAACCATAATTGAATTTACTGTTGGCTGTGTGATTGAGTTGGTGAAACAGCGACATCTTAACAGTCAAACAACCCATGATTAAAAAGCATCTATTTTAATTGTATAATATATATAGTTGCTGTTTCGTATAATCTTGTAATTTACATAACTTTTTCCAGATGACTTACTCGTTACCACCCAAATATATACAACTAAAATACGAAACAATAACTAAAAAATGGTTGTTTGTCTTTCACTGATCATCACTTGGTGGGCTTTGGAATGGTTTTCTCAGACCAACTAGAGCATATGCATGGCTGCCAGGAACAACGGAAAGCTGAAGAAACAGTTCATAAATACGTATATAGTATACTTACCCTCCAGCGATTACACATAGAAAAAGAGTAAGAGTTAAAAGTGATAAACACAGAACGAAAGTTTAATAAATATTTTATAGGGTCCAACTGACACCTCTTACTCTAACCTTTGCCGGAAGGATTGCAGACGGATGATGGAAGAAGAGAGCTGAGTCGAATAGTATGAGTGCTATGGGTGTCCGCGTAGCCCTTGATTGCGGAGCAGAGAAGTAGTGAAAGAAGACATGCACAGAGGGAGGAGGGGGAGGAGGAGTGAAAGGTGGTAGTGGCCATGGCTTCCAGTTGCAAGCACACACACTTTGAGCTGATGTTGGGTTCGCTTTATAAGCAAATGCAAACGCCCCAAATCGATAATCAAACCTTTCACGTCACCCTCAACCAATTAACAAACCATATACTATTCTATTTCATTGAGTTTAAATTTAATTTCTCCATTAATGATTGGTCCCCCTGTTGGTGTGCGCAATATGGAAATGCACAATTCACGCGTCTTCTTGTCATTCACCACAAAAACAAACTTCTATCTGCCCACCTTCTTCCTTGTTAGATTTATGTGGTATTTACTATCGGCCTCCAATTAAATTTTAAAGAAAAGTTATTCATCTCACTTAATCAAAACTAAAACGGCCCTCCCAAAAACTTATATTAAATTATATTTAAAGATGCTATAACTTTTATTAAATTATATTTAACGATATTACAGTAAAAACATAGAATAAATACATAAATATTTATCTGATATACCAAAAAATAACGAATTCATCTACTTAATAATAAAGTAACATAAAGATCTAATTTTTTATAATACTCTGAAACTAATTAATATTGTGAGGACATTATTGATATTTTATTTACTTAAAGTAATATAAAATATTTATAAATTAATAAAATTTTACAAAAATAATAAAGATATATTTTATACATTAAATAATTTTTGTAAATTTAAAAAATTTACTAAAATATTACTAAATAATTTCACTTACTAAAATTATTTAGTTTTAACGAAATAATTTACTTATTTAAATTACTAAATTATTTAAACTTATAAATATTATCTAGTCAATGAAATATATTTTTTTATTTTTTGTTGTAAATTACTTTTACAAATTTTTATAAATTTATAAATATTTTGTATTACTTTAATAAATAAAATATTGATAATATTTTTAAAATATTAATTATTTTCAAAAGATTATAAAAGATAAGATCTTTATGTTATTTTATAATCAAGGTGGTGAATTTATTATTTTTTTATATATCATATGAATGCTTACGTATTTATCCTATAATTTTATTATAACATCCATAAATATCTTTAATAAAAGTTAAATTATTGAGAAAGAGTTTATATTAGTTTTGATTGAGTGAGACGTTTATCTTTTCTTTAAAATTAACGGGAATAGTAAGTGCTTACATTTATCATCATTTTTACTATTATTGTTTCCCTTGATCCACATACAACACGTTTATTAATTTACAGGTGTACAAGACTATAATCATCTACTTTTCGCTCTCAACGCGTTTTATCTTTTGTATTATTGTATGCTGAACAAGAGTTATGAAATCAAAGGCATGCAGATGCAATTATTAAACTTCCTAAGTGTTAAGTGTGACGTGTGAACTAAAAGAAGAGCCATAGCTTGTTGCAATCATGAAATGAATGCTACACATTAAGAAAATTAACAAAATAAAACACTGCCATTAGTTACTCTAAATTTGACATCTTTTTTGGATTGAACATCTCTGGTTATAATGGCCAAGCTGCAACACAAAACGATGGAAAACTTATGAATGCATACCATGGAAGCTGTAAGGAAATTGATAAATTGAAGCATGCCTTACAACTTTGTCTGCATTATAATACAAACAAGAGAGCACTCGGCGCTCGGGCAACCCACACCTAGCACCTCTTACATTTAGGCCGCTGCTGCCGTATCAGAAATGACAAATTAATTATTTGACTTTAACTTGCAATTGCAGGGGACTGAAACCAAACTATGGAGTTTTGGAACAACACAACGTCTCAATGAAGGCAATAAGTTAGCATGCATATGAGGGGAATTAAGTGACTATCAATATCTTTAATCAACTGTCAAACTTCATTAATTAACTTCATCTAGCATCTATGAATCATATTTTTTTTTTAAATATCCAAAATTCAAAATTATGAAAATTTACCCTTAATGGCTTATCCCAAATATACATGTGAAATTAGGGTTTTAAAAGGACTTCTCTTTACAAATTCAAGTTTGAATGGGGACTAGGTAGTGCCCTAATTGAGACTTTAACAGAAATATTAATCCATGTAGAGAACTTCAATTATTTTTTTTTAGTAGAAAAGAATTATCTACAATCAACCTTTAGTTAACTCTTTATAAATTCATAAGGATGGAAATGATTAACTCAACCACTGGTTTTTCCTATTAAAATTACATGCATGGAGGAGGAGAAGGCCAATCACAACAGTTGCCAACTATATGATAATTGAGGAGTCCAAGTAAGAGCTTCAAAAGCTAAAGTTATTGGAAATGAAAGTGCTATCTAACCAAACCATGAATAATTAATATTAAGGACTATGATTCCCTAACACTTGATAACATAAACTCTTCATAAACTTAAAACTAAAGAGTCCCTTCCATCATACGTTTATGATATATAAATTATAAACTAGATTGCTTGGAAATCCCATGAATTATTAGGGTTTGTACATCATTGTCAAGCCATTGTATGAGATGAAGGGCAGCACAAAAAAAAAAAGTAGTGGTGGGTCTCATATGTCAACTTATTTGTATTTCCCATTATTTTTGGAATCTTGCTAATTTGCGGGCCATATTATTGCTTGAGAAAGCCGGAATCTAACACAGAGAGAGAGAAAGGGACTGAGATTAATAAAGATTCGAATCAAATTGTGTAATTGTCAGGTAGGAGGGGTAGGGTCGGCAAGCCTGTGCCTATAGTGCGTGGTGGAAGAAAGCTTTTGTCTATCCCCATTTAAGGAGAAAGATTGATGGAAATGGCTTTGTTGTCATCACATAATTTCATTTTATTTTTTGTATTTATTTGGGTAAACATCAATCTTTCACAGCCCATATATATTTTTTTAGTTCATATTGATGGCTCATTTGTTTTCTTTGTTTCACACTTAGTAGTGTGACCAAGTTCAGAAAAACAAAGAAACTTCTTTATTTATTTATTTCACACTAGCTAGCAAAGAGAAAACAAGTTAGATGCTTTGGTAAGAGTTTAATCAAATCATCTCTACAAGTTGTTTGATTAAGATAACCAACAGATCAAATCAATATATTCTTGGAACTGTGGGACAGATCAAGTGTTAAGAAGGATAAAGCCATCCGAAGAAAGGAGTAATCAAGCAGGTGCGTGCATGTCTAGGTCTAATTAGTTAGTGCATATATGGCTGTGAATAGAACAGGTAAAGTTGGGTACAGATCGAGGGGATGAATGATTGGTTCCGGAGGCTTCAATGGATAATGATAACATAAAGTCACTTTATATTATAGTGGGTGAGATGAAAGAGACGTATTTCCTTTATGGCAGCTTGCAAATGTGATTTTTTTAGCGATTGGTTGATGGCCATTATGGAATCCTCTGAAGCTTAACCAATCGCCATTATGGAATCCTCTAAAGCCTTTAAGCTTTTCCTTGATTTGTCAAGGACATTAAAATACCCTTCCATATAGTACATGCAATCTATTATTTTCTTTAAAGAAGAATCTTAATTTTTGAATACACCATAATTGTTTTTTCAGAAACGCTAAATACCCACATTGTAGTTCCACTGTTAGTCTGTTACAAGCCAAAATTTTCAAAAGGAGAAAGTGGGTAAGCGTAGAAGCTTGAAACCGAAAAGACAAAATTTCAAAGTGTGGACGTCTTGATTTTTCAAGGAAACATGATCATCACAGTGCTCACTCCACCACATCTGTCAGATAAGCACTACAGAAGTCGCCCATAAGAAGTAGTCAGTCAATGAGGACATTTAGCACCAATATTTCTTTATCATACTTCCAATCAGGATATACCATAAGAAGATAACGTTAGCTTTTGAAATTAGTGGCACTTAATAATAGTGGTGCACTCAACAACAAACAAGATACTGTCTCCCTTCAGAATCCCACTTACAAGAGGCGCCTGAGTTCACCTCATTTCCAAATACCTCATACTGAAGAATTTTCTAACAATATAATAATTAATAAGACATCATTTGCTCGATATCCTTTGTGAGCTTCAGTTCAACAGATGGTGGAAGCCACGATTAAAATATGAAAAACCAAAGACAAAATTGATGGGAATGAGAATGAATTTTAAAATTAAGTGAAAGAGCTAGTCAGAACTGAACAAAATTCTTCAAGAAATTAAATTATAAGGAAGCAAGAAAAGGGGGAAATAAATAATAAACACAAAACATTAGGTCCCAACACAGCTCGTCTTCAACAAACATTAAAAACTCGTCCAGAAGCTCCTTGGTTGTCTACAAGATATCTATCTGTGCTGCGACTTCTAATCTAACGAAAGGAATCTGACTTTGAGAGCTTCTAATATATCACTTTTCACACTCACTCATCAAAAGAAAGAACCTCCTCTGAAACGTCCAGCACCTCCTCAACTTCAATTTCTTTGGCCTCATATTCCTCCTCTTCATCACTAGCTTCTCCATCTCTCAACCTCTGTCTTTCCAATTTTTCTTCCTCGTGCAATCGCTTCCACTTATTGACCCACTTCTCCCACTCATCCTTCAATGCCCTCCGCTTCTCACGCTCCTGCTCACTCAATTGCAATGACACATCTTGGTCCTCTGCCTCATACTTCTTGCTGTATTTCTTCAAGTTCTTGGCAATTTCTTCCTCTTTCTCAGGAGTTAAGAAAGATGGTGGTCTTGGACGCCACAAATACTGTAGCCAAAAATAAAGGAAAAAAAAGTCCAATATAATCACATCAGGATAGTCGATTCCAAATGTTACAGTATGTAACCTATTACATTTACAACTGAATCTCAAAATTACAACAAACATTCTATAAACAAAGGAATAACAATTCATCTTACCTGGAAGAAATGATCTTTCAGAATGCGATAAAGTAGCTTGCCATTGAAGGACCATATGTTGAAGCCATTTTCCATTTCATGAACAGAAGTAACAGCAGTCGCAACATACCTATAAATGCAGATAGGACATATAATCAAAACCAAATTGTTATTAAGGGAAAGCAGAAAAGGTGGGAAAAAAAAGAAAAAGAGAAGAAGCTTTTGAGCTATTTGAAACAAAACACAAACTAATAGAATCATTCCGTAGTTAAATTAAGCCAAAATAAAGCCATGGAATAATTAACCTCATCACTCCTACATTCATACTATCAAAAGTTTACCTTCCAGTAGGATCCCATTCTATATCTGTAGCCATAAAATGTTCAGCTGTTGCCATTGTTTCAAGCTCGTCTACATTGTAAAATTCCAACTGACCATTGAAACCTTTGAGCCCAGCAAGAACTATGAAACGGCCACCTGGTGACCAGAAAAGAGCATTTGCCTGCTTGCCTTTGAGAGTAGTGAGCTTTGACACCCGGCTAGTATTATGAGCAGTACGCATGGAGTAAAAACTAATATCAGGCCTTGGACTATCACCATGGATAACTGCAAACCTGTGGCCCTTTGGCTCCCAAGCAAAGGCAATGATCTTGTCATTCTTATTGTCAAGCTCCAAAACCTCAATGGGTATGTCCCTTTCCTTAATTCGGAACAGCTCAAAGCCTGTGTATGTGCTTTTTTTCGTTTTTGTATAGCGATCAACCTTAACTGCAAGATAGTCTCCATTGCTTTGCCAGTACATCTTACAGTCACTAACACTGAAAAGATTCTTCTGTCTCAATTCCTGTTTACTAGGGATTTGAACAAGACTCACCTAAGAAATAGATAAAGACAAGCATAAGAACATGTATACAAAAAAGAAAAAAAAAATGCAATCCTGTATTCAAAATAAGGACTCACCCTAGCAGGTTGGTTCCCACCACCAAGTTCAGGAACAAAAAGTGCGAGAATAGGATCAGTTGGCGACCAACTGAAATCCACAACATTTTCGACCTTCAAGGATTTCTTTTCGATAAGGGTAAAGGTCTCGGTTTCATAGACAGAGATTATATTTTTTCCAAGTTTGGCAAAATACTTGTCTTTTCCACCAGCCCATCTGGAAAATTTTCCATACCAATATATTACTGAAAAAAGAGTATATTAAATCCAGAAAAAGAAAAAAGAGGTACTTCACAACCCCAAGTAGAGATTGATCAGAAAGAATAATCACCTGAAAACAGGCCAAGACACACCTGCAACACCCCCAGTTCCTCCAACAGCATATTCATCAGCACTTCCTTTAAAATCTCTCATCACTTTCCCAGTTCTCACATCAAAGATATTTATCACGACCCTCTAAATATCAAATTCAGTCCACATCAGGAATGGCTCAGATCCAGGAACAAACTATAAAAAACAAATAGAAATAAGCAAAGTAGAAAACATCTCACATTTGCATCACGAGGATTGCTTGGTTCATGGCTGCTGTAGGTCACCAAATATTTCTCACCAGGGGAAAAATCAATCAGTTTAACCTGTGATTATGCCAGTTAAGACTCTAGAGATCAAGAGAGGTGAAGGCTACATAAAATGTTAAACAAAAACCAAAAATTAACCTGAGGATGAGCATAACGCATAAGCCGATTGAAAGTAGTGGCACCTCCCCAAACAGCGGCACCTTGCCTGTGAACTGTTGCCAGGTAAGTCCCCAATGGAGACCATTGCACAAAACTTTCAGTCCAATACTGTAAACAGAAACAGCTATGGTCATCATCATACCACTATTTTAAAATTAAAACAGTGACTAACTTATCTGGCATCAAAAGAACAATTTTGAGATGATATAAATTGAGCTCAAATACAAATCACATGAATATAGATAATGAATGCATTCTTATGTGATAATGTCAAGCAATTGTCAGTGCACTCACAGTGCGCTTGTAAACAGGCTCAGGCTTCAAATGTCTTGCATCATTCCACAAAACCTCAGTATCAGAGCCAGCACGAATCACAAACTGATCTCTGGCTTTTTCATCAGTAAGCCACTGTTGGAGATTCTCCTGAAATGATATACAAGTTGATAAAGTCAGATGCAAGAAGGGCTTATATAGCAAGTAAAAGCTAACTACTAGGCAATTACACAAAGGATATTACCATTGAACCCGGAAAATATACAAAAACTTTTGTATCTTAAATCTCAATTATTACAAGTCAAACACATAATGCGGTATACATTCTACTGCATAGGAGACACATGAAACCTTACCCCGGGTGTATATGGCTTAATCTCCGGAGGGGCCCACTCATCTGGGACTTTCATAAACTTTTCAAAGTCATCAAACAAGTTCACAGCAAAAATATGTGCTTTATCCAACTTGTAACCATTTGTTCTATCTTTAGCAAGCTCAGCCTCCTACATTGGTAATCAAAATTGAATCAGATTTTCACATGCCACCATTCACAGCTTAATGTTAAATTCTGATACAAAGTAAAGCCTAAATAATAGCAACATATGGGTAATATTTAATCAAGCAATCTTTGTCCGTCAAAATTTGCAAAAGCAAACATTAGAAATAGGAATTAACCAAAGAAAATTAATGCCTCAATATAACACATAACATTAAGAAAATTTATCAAACGAATTGAAATACACAAACTAAAAACTACAAAATTCATATTGCACGTGATCATCTAGGATGTGCAGAATGGACAGTTAAAACCCTGTTAGTATGATGTATACTCAAAATTACTCTTCTAAACGGAGATATTATTATTACCGTAAGAACCATTCCATGACAATGTCAAACTAGTTCCAAACAATAAAAACCAATCCCCACAATGCAGAACTCGAAAATATCAATTTATATGACAGGTAGCAATAAATGAGCCATATCTCAATCAGAGAATCAGGGAAAGAGTTAAACATATGCATGAATATATTCATAGGAGGAAGAGCAAAGAAGAAATATGTATACCTGAGGGGTGTTATACTCGATGAAGCAGTAACCTAAGGTCTTCTGGGTAACGGGATCAACTGGCATCCAGAGACCATCATCTTTAATAACACCAATCTGACTATAGATTTTGCGAATGACACCTTCAAGTTTCTCAAATTTTTCCCGAGGCACAACAGGGAGATTATCAACAACAATGATATTGCCATACCCAGAATCAACCTCCTGCTGGTCATCTTCATAGACATCCTCATCATCACTACTCAAAAAGAAAATAAACTATCAGAATCAAGAATTCACAGACTGATATGAAAAACTAAACTAATCCAACACCCATTAGTGTAAATGGGTACTAAAATAGATAGACTTGGACCATTATATCGGCAATTCCGCCATGGATTAAAAAACCTACACTTTTCCCGTTAAAGCTTAACGAAGCTGGTAAATAAAAATTTTGGTCTATCTGCTTCATATTGTTGTTTACTTTGGCCGCTTAAAGAGTAATTTATTGAAAAAAAATCAACTTAAAGAACATGCAAAATTATCCTGATAAATCCTAAAGTATTCAGCATTATATTTCATAATTTTCAGATATATCAAATAAAAAGCAAAACCACACTAGGCGAAGTCATGTAATCACAAGAGCACTCCTCAAACACACAGCAGTAGAGAAATCAAAATACGGAATTTCCATTATTTTCCTACACTTTCTAGCACCCTAACAGAACCTTAAAAAATAATAATAATAATAATAAGAAAAAACTTTTAGAGAAGCTTATACATACCTAATGATGCCAAAATCTTCCCCAGGCGGGAGGTGAATGGCATCAAGATCGATTTGAGAGAGATCGATGCCGAGACGACTCGCCGTCGCCTCTATCTCGTTCATTATCATGACATCCGTCATGGTTGTGGTTGGTTCCAGCCAGAGATTCGCGGGAATCCAAGCTCTATACTAAGAGATTGATGCACCGTGTTTCCGCAGAGGAAATGCTTTACTAGGGTTTTTGCTTCACGATTCAGACGGTGTATAACTAGAGAGTCCTTAAATTGGGTTGGGTATACTAAACAATCCCTATTCAGATTGGATTGGACAATCCTTTTTAGAATTGGATTGGGCAGGTTAGGCCCTATACAACTTGGCCCGTTACATATTAAATGCTTCTGTACACTACGAGGATTAGATTAATTACACTGATATTTATAAAGTAACGTTTTCAGCTTATCCACTGATCGAAAAAGTGTTTTTAATATTAAACTCTTTTAATTTCCTTTTTATCATCTAATTATTATTTAAGAAAAGATTATTAGTAACCAAATGATATTTATAAAGTAACTTAATTTTTCACCTTATTCTTCTTTTATAAGAAATTTTTTTAATTTTTAAGTACTTGTATATTTACCCAACTAAACCAAACAAATGGGTCTAGATGAAACAACGTGATCATATTGTTGAAACAATCAAATATCTTGGAGAAATAAATGTAGATTTGCACTACTTTAATCATTCTTCACGCTTAGAAGAAGCGATTTTTTTTAATAAAAATAATAATGATAATAATAAATTTAATGGGTGTTAGCAGCTTAAGCCTAAGCATCCTGTCACAACAGCGAAATCATGTAAACAAAACGTCTAAACTCGTATCAGAAGCCAGCCATTTGATTTCTTCCATTAATTCTCCTAATATCTGATATATCTCAGCACATTTAGGGTGGGATGTATCTTCAGCTTTGAAAACATGAGCCTCATTCTTAACCTCTATCCAACTCCAACCAGGGACCTTTCTGATCCCTCTCTCTTTCATCAGCCTTGTTATGCTGGCTTTGTCTGCCCATCTCTTAAGATGTCCGTACATGTGGGATAGGAGCACATAGGTGGAGTGCTCTTCAGGGTCCACCTCCAGTAGATGGCTTGCTGCCTGGCTAGCTAATTCAATGTTGCCCCAAACCCTGCAGGCACCCAGGAAAGTTTTCCACACCATCGCATCAGGCTCAAATGGCATTGATTCTATCAAGGTTTTTGCGTCAAGGAGTCGTCCAGCCCGTCCTAATAGATCAATGGCACATGCATAGTGCTCCATGCGAGGTGGAATCCCATACTCGGATACCATAGATTTCAGGAATTGCTGTCCTTGTTCTACCAGACCGATATGGCTACATGCAGTTAGAACTGCAACAAAGGTTATATGATCCAACTTCACTTTTCTCTCCTTCATTAGGAGGAAGAGATCGAGCGCAACATTTCCCTGTCCATGTTGTGCACATCCAAAAATTATGGAATTCCAAGTAATTGAGCTGCTTTTGGAGGTCTCTTCGAAGGATTTCTGAGCATCTTCAAGTATCCCACACTTTGAGTACATAAAAATCAGGGAACTGGCTACAAAATCATTCGACTGAAAACCTGATTTAATTGTTAAGACATGAGCCTGTTGACCCATTTGGAGAATTGCTAAGTCTGAACAAGATCTTAGTACAGCTGAAAAGGCATAATGATCAATGTCTACAAGAAAAGATCTCATACGCCCAAAAAACTTCAATGCATCTTCACTGAATCCAAACTGAGAGAAACCAGTCAAAATAGAGTTCCAAGAGACACGGTCCTTAAACTCCATGGAGTGGAATATGGTCAGCGCATCTTCCATTGACTTGGTATTCAATTTCAGATACATGGCAACCAATGCATTGGAGAGAGAGACTGAGAGTTCCAGCCCCCTTTTTATCACCAATCCATGCAAGGATTTCCCAAGGTTTTCCTGTGCTTCCTCAAAACAAGCACTTATGATACTAATATAAGTATAGATATCAGGTTCTAACCCAGTTCCTTTCATATCAAGAAAAAGCTGGAATGCAAGTTCTTCCTTATCATGTGCCAGGTAAGCAGCTAGCATAGAATTCCAGGTAACCAAATCTCGGAAGCCAACAGCTCCATCAAACACGTTTTTGGCTTCTTCAATCGAACCACATTCCGAATATGAAGTGATCATTGCATTGTACACAGTATTATCAAATTCCAGCCCATGCTTTAGAATCTTACCATGAATCTGCAATGTTAACTTGTAAAATTCAACATCATCGAGCAGAGTAAGAAGAGGAGCAAATGTGCCATCACAAACCCTCATACCGTCCTTCTCCATGCAATCTAACAGCCAAAATGCAGTCCGACGATCACGCACTTGCGCAAAACCAGCAATCAATGCATTCCAGGAGACAGAATTACGCTCTGGTAAGCATTGAAACATGATATATGCATCATCAACCCTCTCACACTTGGCATAGACGTCCAAAAGAGCACTTCCCGCATAAACATTCTCCTCATAACCCATCTTCAAAATAATTGAATGTAGTTGTTGCCCAACATCAAGCCTCAAAGCAGAAGCAACACCTTTGAGTATACTTCCAAACGTGAAAACATCAGCATCAAACCCGCGTTTCCTCATGGTTTTCAGAAAATCCCAAGCGATCCCCAGGTTCCCAGAGTTTACATACCCAGTGATCATCGTGTTCCAAGTAACGGTGTCTCTCTGACACATTTCTTCGAACAGTTTGAAAGCAAAGCTTAACTCTTTGCATCTTGTGTACCCACTTACGATATTGTTGGCAGTGTAAACGTCTGAAATGGTTCCTAACTTGATTACAGAACAATGAGTTGTCAAAATTTTATACAAAGCACACGCTGAACTCTCAATGAACGAGTTCAATGGCTTCATTCATGAGTGACTACGCTTGCTTAATTTACCATATAAAAAGGGCTAGAACCTACCACTAAATACTCAAAAAATATTAATTTTTGCTAACTTGATCATACGCATTTTCGGAAAACTAATTGTTTTCAGCCAAAAAATCTGCTTTGATGGTAAGTCAAAGAAAACAAGTAAACAGAAGTGGCCTTCAACATTACCTCATCGTTGGGTGGTTTATATATATATATA
>JANLJB010029249.1:0-14139 GCA_026212285.1 Bursera cuneata | reverse complement strand
AATTGTTTTAATAAAGTGTTTAAATAATTTTACTACAAAATGGCATCTGGCTCACTAAGCAAAGTACTATTTGTACTTGAGTGCTTGTGATTATTATGGAGCCGGTCCCGCCTGAAACATAGTACACCAGTCACTTCCCCCGGACGGACGAGTGGAACCACCTCCCCAAAACCCCCGACCACTGTTGAACGTGGTTTTCCCACCTCCTGAGAGCGCGTCAACTTATATCCGTCTTCATTTTCATCACCAGCAAAAGTTACAAAACGGAACACTTCAGAACCTAACAGCTAAGCATCCACCCACTCTACTCGCATCCCCCACTGTTCACTCCACGCGCGTTAAAGTCAAGAGGTTGTTCGGTTTTTAGTTAAACATCTTGTTTTATTTTTTATAACGTCAGTACAGTAAGTTATCAAAGTTGCTGTTAACTTGCCTGATACTTCGATAACTTGTTTGATGTCTGTAATAATAACCAACATTAGTCAAATAATACGTTAAGTTGTCAAATATTGCTCAACAATATTATAAAATATATCATAAATTTTATTATTTTTTATATTTTTAAGATTATTTAGAAAAATATTTAAATTATTTTATAAAGTTTTTTTAAAAATAAATAATATTAATTTTCTTCTCCAAAAACCTTTAATTGATTGGGAAAAAAATCTAATAAATCAGTTTAAAATCTCATTAATCACAAATATAAGATTTGATAAGATTAAATAATACTTGATCTCTTTCAAAATAAATATCATTGGATAGTGTGAATTTCAATAGAGGTTGAATATAAATAATTTTTTCATATAAATTTTATTTATATTAAAAGGAAAAAAATTATCCACATACAAAAAATAAAAAATTATCCAGATACGAAATCAACCTTATTGTCTRCCGTATATGGTTAGTAGAAAAGCAAAGCGAGTAAATACACAAAACGTACAACGGCGAGTGACAGAGAAGAGCGAGTATCAAACTTTTGCTTCTCTACAGTTCTCTTCAGTCTTCTCATAGACTCGAATCAAAGGAGAATCCACCGTTTGTTTCACTGTCACTTGCGTTGCGTCCGCAGCTGCTCCACCGAACCCCCAAACACGAGTATAAAATTTTCATTTTTTTGTTTCTTTTCATAAATTTCTCTCTGTTACGATTTATCCAAAATCTAAATACTTCAATCAACTCTACCGAGCTCACCTTTCTGCTCTCTCTCTCTCTGCCGATCGATCGAGCTCTATTTCTCACTTTTCACTTTTGTTGCCAAACCTCATTCATCTCCTCTTTGCTTCTCCGAAACGATGTCGTTCCGGAGATGAAGTAAAGCTCGAATGAGAAGTAGATTGTAGGAGAAAGAGAGAATGCGGACGCTTTGTGACGTGTGTGAGAGTGCTGCTGCGATTCTTTTCTGCGCTGCTGACGAGGCCGCGCTTTGCCGTTCTTGTGACGAGAAGGTAATATTATTAACTAATTTAATTTAATTTGGAGTTTAGTTTGATTGAGTTGAAGTAAGATGTTTGTGATTGAATTTGTTGAGATTTTAGTTGCATGTGAAATTTTTGACTCGTTGGATCAACGTTTGTGTTGGAGCTGGATCTAAAATGGCTTTGTTAACGACCAATTTCGAGCTTGAAATTACTAGTTATGAAGCAAAGGTTTTGACTTGATATGAAAAAGTATGAGAAAGAAGAAGAAAGGATTGACCACACAAAAACATTCAATCATTCAATAAGATCTGTTCAAGGAAGAGACTAATTTAATTTTTTTTTTTTGCTATAAATGAATATATTAAAATTCAATGTATAAATGTATAATGTTTAAAATAAATATAAAAATTATGAACTTTTATTGTAAAAAAAAGCTTGTGGCAAAAGCATTAGAGCAATCTCTTTACAGTCTCTTTATAGCTATGTTTTGGCTAAGCTAAATTAATTTTATGCAAATAGTGAAGTCTTTGGCCAATTATTTTATTTTATTTTTAAATGATGGGTTCAGGTTCATATGTGCAACAAGCTTGCTAGTCGACATGTAAGGGTGGGACTAGCTAACCCCAGTGATGTGCCGCGCTGTGACATATGTGAAAGTGCACCTGGTATGTGGGGTTTAGTGATTTTTGTTTTTGTAAGGAATTCATTTTGAGATTTTGTATGAGGTTTGAAGTTTGTTTCTTCCCTTGGAAACATGTTTGTAGCGTTCTTTTATTGTGAGATAGACGGTAGTTCCCTCTGCTTGCAATGCGATATGACTGTACATGTTGGTGGTAAAAGAACCCATGGCAGATATCTCCTATTGAGGCAGAGAGTTGAGGTTTGTGTCTCTGTACTGTAGAAGTTCTGTACTTGTTCTGTGAACATTGTCCTGAAATCATTTTCTCCTTTGGGTACATTATTTGTAGTTTCCAGGGGATAAGCCAGGTCGTTTGGATGAACTCACCCTACAAATCATTGATCCAAATAAAGTAAGGAGGGATCAGACTCAGCCACTTAAGATCACAGCGAGAGAGAACCTGCAGAATCATAGGGGCACTCCAAGTCCAATGATAGATATTAATGATGATAACGATGGCAAGGTGGACAATAAATTAATTGATCTTAATGCCAGGCCTCAACGTGGGCAAACTTCAAACAACCAGGTATTTTATTCCAACGTCTTATCCTGTTTTCTCTCTTTTGTAAAATCTGTATAAGAACTGATTTGTATTTCAAAATCTTTATGGCTAGACTTTTTTTGCATGCAAAGAGTTGTATTGATACTCCAACTTGATAACTATTGTAACGACATTAATGTTTAAGGGACAGGGTATGGATGTTCTGAGTGGAAGTAATCATGAATCTGCTATGGTTCCTCTTGGCTCCTTTAAAAGAGAGCCTGAAAAATGAATGAGGTATAATTGTTCTCTCTCATTGATCCTTGTTTAAATGTTGCATTTGCTCCAAATTCTGCTGCATATCCACTGTTGTTTGTATTTTATGGTTTGTGGGAATATTTTTTGCTTGTATTGCTCAGAATTGGACTGACTTTTACGAGTATTTTACCTGGGTTAGGATGGTGTTTGACCTGGTTTCTTATCCAATGGTTGGGCCCTTTACCCAATAGCTTAAGCTTTTGGGTTGGAGGCCATCCATATAGGATTGGTTCGTTCTTATTAAATTAACATGAACATGAAAGTGTAGATAATCTACTTACACGATTTAACCTGCGGGTTAGGCTAATATAGAGCTAGATCTTCACTGACATTTGATTAAATGATTTTCCAAATATTTTGTTTACTGTCCGAAAAGCTAGACACGAATGATATGGATTGGACAAAAGAACCTTAGGCTTCGATTAACCATTTATCTGTAACAAAATTGTTCATTTTTTCTTCTGATGACTGACTTTGCAAGTACAGAACAGAAAAAGATTATCATGAAACACACACAAACTTACATCTGCAGTTCCTTGTAATGTTATTCTTCCTACTACATGGGTAAGCTGGCTTCTTTCCTCTAAGTCGGATGTATGTTTGAACTTCAAACAGAAAATTCTCA
The DNA here is from genome assembly GCA_026212285.1 of Bursera cuneata. NCBI lineage: Eukaryota > Viridiplantae > Streptophyta > Magnoliopsida > Sapindales > Burseraceae > Bursera > Bursera cuneata. Next base: position 10,618 of record JANLJB010029249.1, on the reverse strand, counting down.
TACTGTTGCTTTATTTATTTTTTTTCTCTCGTGTTTGTAGTTTGCACATGATAGTTAGGATTTTCTGTCTGGCATGCTAAAAAATCAGATATTTGCTGCCTTTGGGTAGAGATTGGAAGATGTAATGAATTTTTTGTGTAACCCATCTGCAGTCTCGCTTCTTCTCAGTGACGGTCTAGCTGCTTCTCTATATATGCATGTCGTGAGTTAGTCTTCATCTTAGACATGTTATCTAAGTTTTGATGAGTCTTGTTTCACAATTTTGGCTTGGTTTTCTGGAGATTTTATAATAGTTTGAGCTGCTACCAGCTTCTAGGTTTCTTGAGATATATAAATCTGTGGATGGTGAAATTACTATGATCAGAACTGTATCCAGTCTATCTGTTTTATGAACATGTGTACAGAGTTCTTGTGTCTTGTAAGCATGAGCTCAACTTTGAAGGTAGTCCTTTTCTCCTCAACGTTATAGAAGTTAAGAATAAACATAGAGACAAAATGTTAAAGAAAGGATGTGGAAGTTAATTTTTTAATGTTGCCTTTGTAACATTCCTTGTGGTGAATGTAACATTGTTGACCAGGGTTGGAATCCTGGTGTAAGTTCTTGTGGTTCTCCTTCAATCTTGTCATGCAAGTACCAAAATGCATGCAATGAAGTTTGATTTAATAATTATTATGTTCATTTAAAATCTGATAAAATTAAGCAGCTAATGGAATTCAGTTGATATGTTTTAGGATGATAGTGTTGATATTATCAAATTAAGCTGGTTTTGGTATTCAATATGTGAAGGTATAGTATTTCTAGTATCTTTTCCTCATTGGTGGCTAGTGATGTGTTTCAAACCATTGTAGACTTAACTTTTAGGCAAGTCAAATATCCTTTATAGATTGTGGGTTTGTGGATTTTAAGGGGTGTATAACTTGGGTCTATGTGGATCACAAGTAGAGAAATGGAAGTGATATGTTGCTCGCTTTTCTGTGGAGACTATAAAAGATTGTCTCGTTAAGGCCAGCAATGTCCTCTCTGATTTTCAGGACCAGTAGTTTGGGCAAGCATTCCTCTTGCATGGGTATTCTCCAATGAGATTGATTTCTAGCTTTGAACCCAAAAATTTGGAACAAGTTGCATTTGTTCTAAGTCCTTATTCATCCTAGGCTTGAAGGTATGGTTAACATAATCTGAGGTTTCTGGTATATAGTGGTGTAGTGCTAAGTAGAAGAATGTATTAAGAAATTGATAATGTTCTTGATCTGTACTGATGTGACAAATACAGATTTGTCTATAAGCAGGAAGACAAGGGTAGAAAAACATATGGAAAAAAATTCCTCTATTCCTGCATTTATATGGTTATGGTTATCCTCTTAGATATGAATCATCTTTCCCCATCATAGTTACCTCACATTCAATAATATTAGTGAAATTATACAAGTGATTATTATTTCAGCGCAAGTTTTCTCATGGATTCAAAAAAATATAGTTCTTCGTTAAAGAGAGTTGATGGTCTCAATAACACTGATGATTTCTCTCTTTACTTTGTGGCTGCAGATGTTCCTGGAGACATTATTCGAAACTCAGCTTCTTGACCAAGTCAATGGTTTGAAACCTTATTTCGAAATTTCCCCCGTTTCTATTGCTTTGGATCTGTCAGTTTAGCATTCCTTGTGCAGAGTTGGGTAGATGACGATAATTTTAACCTGTATCAAAAGCGATGAGGCTTACATTACTCTGATAATGTGAATATACTGCCTATTAATACTGTGTACTAAATATAATATGGCTGAATCTGAATTATGATGATAATGATCTGAAACAGCAACAATTCTATGATGAAAATGAGCAAAAGATAACAAGTCAAAATCACCCCCAAGCTAAGTACTAATGTGGCTTGAAAGGGTATTCGTCAGAGAGGGAAACAGGCAAAGGTGGGAATTGTTCTAGCTAGTATCGCTTGAACTGGTTGCAACTTCCGTCAGGGTGAGATGTATGGTTCTCTTCCATCTGAAAGCTTTATGCTGTGTTTACTTGGAAAATATTATTTGCAAATCAAATGGCCCTTTGTGGGAGTGGGAGTTGATCCACGGGCCTCTGTCCTCTGAACAAGTCATTGTACGTATGACATGGGGAGAGTTTTCAAAAATGATAGAATTGTTGTAAAGCTAAATATTTATAAAAGACAAAGAAAAGATAAGGAGGTGAAATAGTAGTAGAAGAATAAGAATGAGAGCTTAAGGCAAGAGAAGAGAGGAGAACTTGATATATTAACTTGTCGCAATCTAAAATGGATTGCTCAATGCATAGCCATTGTTACCATCTAAATGGCCAATGGAATTGTGCTGTAAAATGCTAACACAGTATATGGGTCCTCCATAAATATCATATACGTAATAATCTCAAAAAATTAAAACATTTAAATGCTTCTAAGTCACTTAACGAACGGATGATGGATGTGTAGATTATAAGAATCATGACTAGGAAAGTGTGTTGGGGCTATTTAGATTATGTCTTTGTTAAATCGGTACTTTTCTCCAAAAATTTGATGATTTTACTGTCTTATTGGGCTCTTAGTGGGCCAAAGAATGGGTAGACAACTGAGGTTTTCGATGATAGAAGATGATAAATTTGGAGTAGTGCTGTCCGGCGCAAAGGAGTCATTCTATGTTGCTTGCAACATAACTTAAACAATTGAGGTGACACACTATAATTGTAGATAAAAATTAAAAAAAAAAATGGTTTTAAGGTAACTATCTGATTGTTACATCTCAAATTATAGGGTTGATGTATTGATATTGTACGAAGTGATCGTAGATTTAATTTTGTTGTTTGCGTGTATAAATACTAGAATTGTGTTCATGCTAAATAAAAGAATAATATTTATTCACACAAATTTTTTGCACAAACTAGTCATCCAACCTAACATGTGACATGATATGATTATAAGAGTGAACATAAAAATTAATAACATTACTTAAGACTGATAATCTGGTAATTATATAACAATTTTATATATATTTGTAAATTTAAATTTATACGAAGAGTTTATAAGTATAACACTACTTTAAATAAAATAGTTCATGTTATTGGATGTATTTATCGGAGTCCTACAAAATTTTACTGGGCTTTTTGTGTTTAAATGGTGTTAACTTGATTTATTATTTTTTTTAATCAATGAACATCAGCATCCTTGGTCAACAACTTATAATAGAACTTTGAGCTCAAAATATGTAATCACATAATTAACAATTTGCAGAAATCCTAATCTTCAATAAACGTAACAACAAAATCAATAAAATTATAAGAAAACAAGTACAAATATTTTGAAATATATGGAAACTTCAAAACTTTATGCATACCGAAAAATGAAGTATAACAAAACACTACTAATGAGTTATATTTTTTGAACCGAGGGTGTAACCTAGTGATCGAGACCTTGAACTTGGAGGTGTACTCCTTTCAAAATCTAAAGTTTAAATCATAAGCTGACCTGGATACCAACATTTAAAAAAAAAAAAAATAGTTGCAAGTGTAAAATAGGTATGAATGTGATCAGCTAAATATTAATATTTGAATTACAACTTATATATTTAAACTTTTAAAAAAGGTTTCTTAATATGGTATCAGAGCCAAAATGATAAAACTATTGTATTTTCGAATCTCCTCTTAACTCACTTGTAAAATCTGTTGAGCTAACGAAATATATAAAAGCTTTAGACATAAGGCCAAATGGATCATCTTTTTAATATGACTTCTTAGAATATCTTATCCAAATGCACTTACATGAGAGCATTGTAAAGACGAAATTTGATACCTGATCAAGTTCAATACCAGATGATGTTATACGGCTTCTAGTTTAGGGTAAGGCAATTTCAGGTGCTGAAGCTGTAAGTAGAAGCATTATAGTACATAATGATTAATCTCATCAGAAAGTACACACTAACTAATCTCATCACGAACAAGTTTATTAAGTGGCTAAAAGTACATGTAATCATCAACAAAAATAGTCTCCATGCATACTATTCAACATTAACACATGATCCAGAGAATTGGTCATTCAATTTCTTCGTCACCATCCTCATGATCTTCTCTTCTATAGTTTTTGTTGCATTGCAAACAATTTAGTAGACGTAGCCCTTGACAAACATTCCTTTCTTGGCCTCCTCTGACTCTCCCTCGCCGGTGTACTTGCCAAGCTGAGCAAGTGAGTTGGCCTTTGCGCGGATAAGCAGTGTCTCCTGAGCTGCCTTCACATTCTCAGCTCTGCCTCCCCATGTCTTCAGGCAGGTGTTTTGGAGGGCTCTGGCATAGGAGAATGACACGTGCCATGGGTTAGGAGCTTGGTTCATGGCGTTCAAGTTCAGCGTTGCCTCAACCTCAGATTGCCCGCCAGACAAGAACTGCAAAATATGGTAAAATTTTCAACGCATTAGTTGATGAAATCAAATGTATGCAATTAGTAGGATCACGAAACTGAATGTTAGTTTTCTTCATGAAACTTGCCATGATTCCGGGGACGGCTGGGGGGATTCTCCTGCTGAGGAGCTTGAGGGTGTAGTCAGCAACCTGTGCAGGTGTTGCCTTGTCCTTGCATTCAGCACCAGGAGTGACCATGCTTGGCTTGAGGAGGATACCCTCAAACATGACATTGTTCTCAGCAAGGTAGAAGAAAACCTCAGCCCAAACCTTTTGGGCTACTTCAAAAGTCCTGTCAATGCCATGCTCACCATCAAGCAAGATTTCTGGCTCCACAATTGGGACCAATCCGTTGTCCTGAAAGATTCAAAAAACATAATAAATTTCTCAATCAGAAACATACCCAAAGTAAAGTTGAAAATACTTAACTATGTAACCTACTAGAAACCTAAATATTAGAATTAAACTTACACCTACAAATTTAAACTTTTAAGAAAATAGTAAATTTGACCCACCAAATCTTTACAGTTATCTTACCTGAGAAATGGCAGCGTAGCGGGCAAGACCCCAGGCTGCTTCCTTAACTGCCAAGGCTGATGGGCCATTGGGGATGCTCACAACAGTGCGCCTAATCAATGAAATGAGGTTAAACGTTAATATGTTACACTTGAAAGTAACTGAATGCTTTAAAAAATATTCGTTTTTCAAAATTAACTTGTACTAGAGTAGATTTATTACCATTTGGCAAAACGAGCTCCCTGCTGATAGTAAGCCGCTGAGCGAGAAGCAAGGCCATCAAGACCTTGGCACCAAGACTCATCATTGGAACCAGCAAGGGGTACCAAACCCTGTCATGTTATTATTCAATCCACGTGTTAGTACTTATTATCAGAGGTTTAAATACTAAAATTAAGTTGAGATCTACAAATTTAAATTTTTAGGTCAAGTGATTTCTTAATATAATATCGTATTAAATGAATAAATTTAAAAGTCCAAATGTAATTTGACATGGTATCATATCTAATATTTGATTTCAACATAACATAGCTAACCAGTGAGATTTCAAACTTCTTGTGTTTTTGCTTGTAACTTATAAAGCTTATTAGCTTACCTTATCGACCTTAATACCAGGCACAATGTTTTGCTCAACAAGAACATCAACCATCTTTTTACCATCAGTGGTGGACTGGTAAAGGGTCTCCTCAAAGAGGATAGCACCAGAAATGTACTGGCCAAGGCCTGGTGCTGTGACAAGGAGGGTACGGTATGCCTGGCGGTTAGCCTCGGTGTTCTCTAGCCCAATTGAAGCAAGACGTTTTCCACAGGTAGCATTTGACTCGTCCATGGCCAAAATTCCACGTCCTGGAGACGCAACAGTTTTCTATACACACACAACATAATTGCACATAATCAGTGGCTTTCTATGTAGTTATAGCTACTTGGCAATGTACGAACTAAAAGGGTAATCAAAGTGGGAAGAAAAATTTCTACTTTACATCTTCGTATAATTGTTTGTCATGCTTTTCATCATACTTTGACTTGCATGGAAGGATAGCTTTAATTAGCAACTTCTTAGGACATTAATTATTACTAGACTTTGACTCTCTCTCTCTCTCTCTCTCTCTCTATATATATATATATATATATATTATAGGTGTCTATTACAATATCATAAAGTTATTAAAGCACAAGTTGCTATAAAGTTGAAAGTTTTGATTGTAGTCAATAAAGTGATGTGTGAAGCATACCGCAGTCTTGACAAGCTCATCAGCATAGGAGCCAGCACGAATGGTGAGGCCAGATGGGGCGTTGGGGTGGCTCCGGACCACTGAGACGGAGGGCTGGCGGATGGTCTGGCCCTTGACCCACTCAGACTTGTCAAGGACAGGAGATGACTTGAGAAGAGAAGCTGAGGCTGAGGCCATTGTAGTGCTTTGAATAGGCTAACCGCTAAGGTAGTAGATAGAAGCCAACTAGAGCTCTTTATAATCTTATCTCCACTATCTTGATGAGGCTCTTTACCACACATAGTCATTCAGTTGTATTTATAGTTGCGTAGTGTATTATCATAAGATGTCTCATTTGAGGCTGTCATGAATCGACCAATTGGGATTAGCCATGTGGATGATAATTTGCTTACTTGGCAGCATGCATGCGTGGCTGAAATGGATGGTTTGATGCCCACCTTGTAAAAATGGAAATTATAGCTGAAATGGGTTTCAGGAAAAATGATGATATTTTTCACTATTGTCGATAGAATAGACAAAATTGTTGTCCTCACTATGTGCAGAGTCTTGTTTTGGGAGATTCCTGTTGAAAGTAAATAAGAGGCTCTAATGAAATCTCTCTTTCTTTGATTCTAGCTTCACTTTGATTAACGGCCATGGTTTTATCACAGGATTTGATGAGATTGTGATTTGCAAGTTGAGTTCAATGGATGGTAGAAAGCTTGCCACAACAGCTGTTCAATGTCAAGGCTCTCGAATTACCATTCCAGGTAGATGATCATGGACGACCAAATATCATGAGGTGGGTTCATTTGAGTGGCCCACATTGATCAGCCTCTGCGTGGCAGATGTCAAATGCCAGTGATGTGTGGTTTAGATTTCCCAATATTCCCAAACCAGGAATCTTGTGTAGATACAACTAACCACATGAACAAAAGTTGAAGGGTTGGTATAAGCATTATTAAAAAAAAAAACAGTGCAAATATTCTGTGCATTAATTTATATGCCCGTGAGAACCTTAAATCTTGATTCTTCTTTTGGTGTTCAAAAAGCAACAGAAAGGAGCTTCGCTTGCTGACAGAAGGCACTTTTGCATGAATAGATCCAATCGAATAAGGAAGCTGCTGCCAAATTTGAAATCCAAAAATATATATGCTGCCTCAAGCTAACATTTCAATGTAATAAAAACATTCTAAGACTTTCAAATTTTGTGCTTCTAACATAAAAGTGAATAGGTTAAGTTCCCTCTGTCCAGAGTTTTCCAATAATAATCTTGATTATGTAATAAAGGAAGAAAATAACACAGTTTTGTTTCGAAATGTGAAGATATCGAAAACCTCCAGAACCGTCTTGGTCAACGGTCGAGGGTTAAGCTGAATCCAGCCAGGGATCAATCACTATTGGTCCCATCTAAATTTCTATACAAAACACAATATATACTCAATTAAGTGTCAATGAAACATTCAAATGCCTCCATTACGATTTATGAAACAACCAAAACTAAACGTTTCTAGCAGAGCCAAGCTGCACCAATTGCCAAGAATGTAGTCATCTACCATAAGCAAATATTTAACGAAATCCTTTATCCAAAGAGAGATCAGCAACACCAGCAATCAAGTTATTTATTGACTCTTCATTCAAATTTTTCCCCATCTCCAAATCATCAGCCACTGATGGAGTTGAATGAAAGGAAGGTTCCTCAAGGGCCTTGTTCAGTAGGGTAACAAGCTCATCTTCCTCATCAGCTGAAACACCCAAATCCCAGACCTTGAAGATATCCTTGGATAAGGGCTCTAGTTCAACAGCAAAAGGACCCAAATCAAGCTCTGAACCAACGGCTTCACTCCTGTCAACTTCGATGCCTTCCTTGTATGTTGGCAGAAACGGATCACCCTTAAATGTTTCTGTAACATCATCACTATGAAGAATTTCTGAAAGTGAAAATGCCATTTTCAGTTTGATTGGATTTTTCTTACTCTTTGTTTCTGATTCTACATGGATTGGAACAACATCATTATTATCACTCTGAAAAAATTCTGAAACTGAAATACCATTACTCTGTCCGATAGGATAACTATCATCGTCTGTTTCTGATTCTACGTGGATTGGAACAACATCATCGTCATTACTTCCTTGGAAATGTGCAGTTTCTGCATCTTTAATAGAAGTATCCATCTCAATTTCAGTTTCTCTAGGAGAAATAAAAGTTCCAGCCGCAGAGTTGGGAAGTGCTTCAGGCACAGAACTGACAATTTCTAGTAAGGCATCTTTCAGGGCATTCCAGTTACCATCTGAAATTTCAGGATCTTTAATCAGGCAAGAATCAACCCAGGCTAAATCTTCAGTGGAAAGTGCATCTCCATTCTGATTAGACTCCAAAGATTCAGTAATAAAAGAAAAAACAGAGCCTTCCTTCATCTCTTCATCTGCAGCCATGGCTGCAAATTAATAAAACCAATGTTAGTATAAAGGAGAAAATAACATGGCATGAATTGCAGAATTTCATCAAATCCAAAGAACTGAACAATCTGAATATTTTGATGTTTTCACAAGGACATACCAATAACACATTTCAACCCATCCAATCCTAGTAAGACTTGACCAAACAAACTTTTTTTTTTTTTAAGAAAAAAAAATTAATAAGAACAAGGGCCTCATTATAAGTATTACAAGATAGAATGCCAAAAGCAATAAAGTGCCAATCTATCAGAGAAAAAAAAAATTAAAACTATATTATTCATGGACCTTTGAACTGTATATTAGGAGTTAATTCTAGACCTTACAACCATGAGAGCTAGGAAACTTGTGAGATATATACTTAAAAAGTGGCTCTAAGGAGAATTGAACCTTTACCCTCATGACTGAAACCAAGGGCTTTCAAATACTCTTCATATAAAATAAAGAAAATGATTTTGCATGGCAGTGTTCACAAGAAGAAGCAGGAAATTAATGCAGTGGCAAGAGAATGTTAATTAATCTGGTAAACTTAAAAAAGTTTATGCGTTTTGGTTGTTGCCCAATCTATTAGCTAACATCTAAAACACCCAAGTTATTTACTAAAAAATTTTAAACCTTCATCATAGGGCTATAATAGAATCCAACAAAGATCTGAACAAGTACATGTAAGTTCACCTCTAACTAATCCATATAATAATAATTCTCTGGCCTTAACATATGTCAAGAGCTTCTAGCCTTCTAACATCCTCAATCTTTAATGCATACTCAATGATAATACCCTTTGCATTGATAAAATTTACTTCTACAAATGCCCTAGCGTTTAGCCGTAATTTCTACAACAAGATCAGTAACACATCATGCAATATAGCAAGATTCTGACGGAAAATTTTCTGCCCAATGTTTTTGGAATACCCGTCACTTAGCTTTGACAAAGAAAAATGAAAGACATTGAACTTAACGGCATCAGTAGCTGAAACTTACTAGTTCACATTTTGAGACTCTAATTCATATGATTGCAAGTTGATGTGCAGAACAGGTTTACATGTCCCCGCTTCTCAATTGGACACCAATTTAGCTTTAAAAAAAAAAATACACACAAACACACACACAATCGCACACGCAAACAAACAACTCCTCAGAAATTCTGCTACCACACCTATATTAGATCAAACTTATGAGGCACACAAATACACTACCTGAAGAAATACATAAATACAGAATCGGTTTTCTAGTTGAAAATGAAAGTGCTTCCGGATCAGAAACCGGCAGCCAAACCAGTCCTAAAGCTTATTTTCAAGATTTGTATCCATAATAATCAGCTCAAATTAAAAGCTTTGACAAATGAGACGTAATAAAAGCAACTTGAGTTGCAACCATTTTAACTGCTTTTACCGGAAAAATACAGTCAAGAAGCATCCACTAAAAAGGCAAACCGCAAAAATGAAGATTAAAAAAAAACAGAAGATTGAAACAAGTAAATGCAATTAGACGAAACAAACCAAGAGTACAGAGAGAAGGAATCGTACCAAACTGAAAATTTGAAACCCTAATTAATTTAAGTGCAAAGTGAAAAGCAGGCTAAGAGATCTTTCGAAGGAACGTTTAACCGGTTGCGTTTAAGTTAGGTAACGGATAAAGATAAACCCGGGTGAGAGACCAGTATACCAACTGACTATACCGCGGCGGACGTCGTTACTATCGTTTTGGAAAACACCCCTACAATATAGGGGTGTAATTTCGATTTTTTAAAAGTTGGAATCAGATTGTTATTTGTAATAATTTTATGAACTCTTTAAAATTCTACCAAATCATATTAATAAATCCTTTTTTATAATTTTAGAAATTGTATTAAAAACTTTAAACCTTATTATGAACTTTACTTCTTATTTTGATAGTTCGTTTGATTGTTTTCCATTTTAGATTAAGTAAAAATTATTTTGATAAATATAAATATCTTTTATTTTAGATTAAATATAAATTTTATAATTGTTAAATAATTTCGATAGATATTTGTATATATATTTTTAAG